>PVIY010019773.1:0-45265 GCA_004026745.1 Myrmecophaga tridactyla
TAGTTCATCTTCCATTGGATTCTTTAGTAGTCAAAGGCTAGTGTATTTTCAACTATTCCTGGTAATTTTATAAAAATTGATTAGATACTAGGACAGAAAGATTATTTAATTATTAAATGCTTTAATTATGCAGATCATAATTTATGATCAAAATGCAAAATAAAAAATATATTAAAAAGTTTTAAAACAAAAACCCTTTGAAAGAAAGAGAAAAAGACTTATTTAAAATAGAAATTAAATATATAATTAGATACTATTTGTGAAAATAATAACCATAGAGTAACCTTGAAAATATCTGATATTGGCCAAAATTTTGTTAGGCCAATGCAAAGCATTACACATATTCATTCAAGAGAATAAAGGGTAAAAATTAACTGAATTTCAACTAAGAAACCATAGAATGGGAAATAAGAAAAGAAAAATTTAACTCAAAACTGGGAGAATATAAACAAAATTTAGAAGTCATCAAAGTAATGCATAAATCAAAGATCTGCCTCATTGTCAAGAGAACAAAAAAGGCAAACCTAATCACATTTAATCAAGGAAAAGAAATATAGATAGACTAGATATTCCATTAAGTTCTCTTACTGTAAAACAACTTATCCTGGATGAAATATTCTTTTTCATAGACTTCTAGCATCATAGTTGGTACATCATTCAAGTGTTCTTTCTGTCTTCTAAGACAAAACGTCCAATGCCAAACTCTGCAATCAGGACTTAAAGGATGGTTGAACATAAGTCCATTGAAATTAGCAAGAGAACATGAAAGAGGGCTAAATTGGATCCATGGTAACAGCTGCCCCCTGGAATCCAGTAAAAGTAAATTTAAGTCATCTCTGAAAATAAATACCATTTGAGGACCCAGAATATCCAGATTAAAATCAATTAAAAATGAGTTCACAGTAAGAGATTGTCAAATCTAATCAAAATGAGTCATGTTTGGGACCCAGCAGACACACCAAACACATTGATATCACCACCAAGGGTTAAAATAGTAAATATATTTTTAAGAAATGCATAGAGAAATAGGAGATTGAATTCTACAAATGAACAAACACAAAAGACTATAAAGTAAATGAAATCAGGTATATTTGAGAAATAACCTAATTTGTGGAAAATTGCATTAATGGCCTCCACAATTTACTTCTTATATTCATATCTGCCACCATGTAACTTTGAAGTTCCTCTCAACTCAGAAATGGAGTAATGTTTCTATCTTTCATGGCAATGTCAAAAGCTCAAAAAGGCAAATGATAAAACAAAAATTTCGTTAATGTATAGGATGAAAAGGGGCATAGTCTCGCTTCACTTTCACTTCGCCCAAACAAATCACGAGCTCAACCCCAAGTCAAAGAATAGAAATGCTTTGATTTGCATTTTGGTTCTAGATGCAAGGTGAGAAACATCAGTTACTTTAATTGAGTAAGCTCACTCAGTCCAACCCAGATCATACAACCTCCAGATGACTCATAGATGTGGGTGACAATAAATCATTGCTTTAAGAAATAGAAGTTTAGGGTAATTTTTATGCAGCAATGACTAACTAAAATGGAACTTCATTAGATGGAAAATATTGTTGAAATCATAAACCCAGCAATGTCTAAACTATGAATTAGAAAAAGTTAAAGAAGTCATGAAATGCAAGAAAGATAGAAAGAAATGACCCAATGAAATTAAAAGAAAAATACCCATCTGTATTATTGAGGTTCTCTAGAGAAACAGAATCAGCAGGAAATACACACAGATATAAAACTTATAAAAGTATCTCATGGAACAATGGGAACATAGAGTCCAAGGTTTGTAGGGCAGACCATAAGCTGGTAAGTCCAATGAAATCCCCCAATGAACTCTCAGGAGATGCTGACTAAACAACCATAGGAATGGAAGGTTCAAAATCTGTAGGGCAGGCTGTGACACTGATAACTCCAATGAAGGGTCTGGATGAACTCCACAGGAGAGGCTTGCTGGTTGAATCAGGAAGAGAGACTTAAAAATCTTCCAGTGATTAGATTAAGCATCACTTGTTGCCAAAAGACACTCCCCTTGGCTGCTTACAAATGCAGCTGGCGTAATCATGATTTAAGTCCATGAAATGTCCTCATAGCAGCATACAGGCCAGAACTTGCCCACCCAGACAAATAGGCACCACCACCTGGCCAAGTTGACACATGAACCTGATCATGATACCATCCAATACAGAAAGACAAAGGGATGGCAGATATGAAAGAGAATTTAAGAGACATGGACAATAGAATTTCAAAAATCTCAAAACATACAAAGCAAAACTTGATAGAACTTCAGAAGAGATTGACCAATTCATCATAAGATGGAAAATTTCAACACACGATATTATATATATATATATATATATATATTAAATGGGCCAAAGGATAATGGCATTAAAATAGAATGATATCAGTAAGGAATAGAAAGCACTGAAAATAGTCAGCAAGTGAGTAAACCCAATTTCAGAGGCTTATAATCATAGAGGTCTACATCTTACTCATGTCTATGTCCAAATCATCTTTTCTCCAAAACCAAGGCTGAGAGGGCAGCCTCTATCTGGAATATTGCTCATATCAAAGAAAATGGGAAAAGAAATGGTGAACATGCACTCTTATGGTGCTTGGTAATGACATTTTTTATTGTGTTTCATTGGCAAACAACAAAAGCCCATTTACACATCAAAATATATGAGGAAAAAAGGTAATACAAACTTTTATCCTTACCCCCCCCCAAAAAAAAAGAAATTTGTAACATATTACCTGGCTCATTTTGTAGGGTTAATTCTTTGGAAACTTTCCACATTTCTTCCATTGTAATTGCTTATGTTGCATTCTTCATTGTTACTCTATGTTTCTCTAGAAAAATTATTCCATTTTTATCATGTAAACTAAGTGCTTACATTTTAAATTGTCAAAATTTAGTATATTAATCCCTACAATTTTTAAAATTTTCTTGAATATTTGTTAGTTTCAGTTTTCCTTTCCTATTTTTTTTCTGTGCTTTATTTTCTTATTTTTGAATTTGGTTAACCTTATTTAAATAAAGAAATAACCAGGCAACAACTCTTTGCTTATTAGTCTTATTATTTTATGTATCTTAGTTCCAACACTCTTTTTATTTTACTATTTCCTTCATTTTGATTCCATTAAACTTATTTTGTTGGTTTTATTATAATCTGGACTGCCTACCCTCTGACTTCTTTTACATAAGAGAATAAAACTTTGTATGTTCAAATAAAATGTACCTTAAACAGAGAGGATAGACAAAGACAAAAATTAGTTCCGGGTTGTTACTGAGTAGGGTCTTCTTGTAGTTTGATCCCTTGATAAAAGTTCATTGTTTTTATGGCTTTCTTATGTGTCTTTTAATTTCTTATTAAATGCTCAGCATTGTATATAAAGGAATAGTAAAGACTTCAGTAAATAATATTTATACTAATGGTCCAACTGAAGAAAATTCACTCTAGTCTATAGCTGAGCTGGGTTTGGGTCTTGTGCTGCTAGAGCTATCTGGACCAGACTTCAACTTCCTCCAGTGAACTGCTGCTAACTTATGCTCAATACTGGGACCAGGAGTTGCAGAGGGTATTTCTCTCTTCCCTCTTCTACCCTCAGTTTTCAATAGACTCTGCACACCTGCACCACAAGGCGGGGTCTCACACCATTCTCTTGAACCTCCTTCAGTGGTGGGCTGATGTTGCTCTGATGTTCTTGGTCCAAGGCTGTTGGTGATGCCAGGGATTGTTGTCTCCGTTCTCTTGTAGTTTCAGAATTAGGCAGGACTTGTAAATCTGGGCCTCAGGGCTGGATATTTCTCAGCAATCTTAGAACCCTTCCCCACATAGTAGACAAACTCTGCTATGTATCTATTTAAATAATATTGGCTTAAATAAAGATAACTGCTTAATTATTAATAACAATGATATCAGTATTATTATCTCCATTGTATTGTCTCTGGAGGTGAGAATTACAATGTGATATTTGGAAATACCTTTGTTTCCCTATTCTTTATTCCAATATTGTTTATTTCAGCAGTGATTTTACAAACATTCTTTTAATTTAAAATATACTTTTATTTAAAAAACATATTGCCCTCATGTTTTAATGCATTCTGTTTTTAATTTTTGTCTAATATTCTACAACAGTTTAAAGTGAATTGCATTCTGTCCCTTTTCTTTTGTAATTAAAAGTACATTAAAAGATATGGAGACTAAGTTTCGAATACAAAACGGGGAAGCATAACTTGTAGTGCCACAGTGCATACTAAGGCACTTGCAAATTTTATTGAAGTGACATTAAATTAATTTCACTACTCTGTTGTAGAAAGTACTTGGCATATAGTGAAAAAATGGGTCTCTCATAGACTTATAATTACATCAAATTATATTTGGCTTAATTTCAGAAACAAATGATACCAGAGAGCCAATAAAAGAAGCAGCTTCTCAAAAGTGCAGTTTAAAAAAAAATTTTCCTAAATTGGATTTTAGTACCTTTTAGGAAATGAAAATTATCAAAATATTTTATTCAAGCTTAATTCTCTGTACTGGAAAAAATGCTGGACCAATGCTGGCAATAAATGTTACTTATCTATGTTCTGTAAAAACTGCCAATGTTCAGGAAATTGAATGAAGTTAAACATCTTTTAAAATGAATCATGTCTAGTTCAAAATTTAAAGCTGACTTTTGTTTTTGTGATCCCAAGCTTATGCCATTTCTCGTACTAAATATTTGTTAGGCAGAAGCTTTTTATACCAGACTTAGGAATACCTTAATAGAAGAGACATTTGCTAGAAAAAAAATGATAATATTGTAGTAAAACTTCCAGGGCTCTTGAAGACATATATGTGTAATGTGAAATGATTTCAAATGAGGAGAAACCAATATTTGTGTGTAATTGAGATCTCCAGACACTAAGCAGAATGAGAGTTACTCAAATGTGATATGAGCTACTCAGAAAAAGAAATATGTAGCGCATTTGAGAAGAAAATTCGGCATGGTTAAATTTTGACATTTATATAGAAACATGTCTCATTCTTCAAAATTCACTTTTGCATTCCATCTAGTACCCATAATTGTGAGATATGTAAAGCCTTGCTGCATTACTAGTAATATTACTAATTATTATAAATAAAAGTATGCTATGGCAGAGATTTTATGCATGCCTCAAATATTCAATTTTATACACAACTTTTAAAGCACATTGAACACTTTTATTGTTTTAATGTCTTGAAAAACCTGTACATTTATGCAGTAAATCTATAAAGCATGGAAAATAGTTTAATTTTCTATTTTGCTTTCATAAACACATAAAATTTATTTAAAATTATTGATTCATTATTGACTTGTTTTTCCACATATTAAAATATTTCTTAATTAGGTTTGTTTTGGAAAAAGTTTGACTTGGAAAAATATTAAAAGAATAACTAGGATGCTTTTCATATTTCAATGCACTCTTTCAACAGTTTATTGTAAGAATTGAACTGTAGAGTAAAATACACTGTAATCAAAACTCTTATATGAATTTGTGTAGCCTCCACTTGACTAAAGATTAATAAAAATGCAAAATGTGTTTCAAATATTTTAGGGCTTAAGCTAATTTTTTTGTTGAAATTAAAATGAAATTTAGGGTGGGTGCAAGGGTAGTTCAGTGGCAAAATTCTCGCCTGCCATTCAGGAGGTCTGGTTTGGATTCCTGGCCCATGCATTTCCCAAACAAACAAAACAAATAAACCAACAAAAACAAACAAACAAACAAACAAAATTCAACAAATAATGCTGCAATAACAGGTTACTCACATGGAAAAAGAATTAATTGTGACCCTACTATACAGGACACACGCACAAAAATGAAATTTAGAAATGTCATAGTTTCTTTCAAAACAGTTTTGATAACTTTTAAAATGTCGAAAAACTCTATTGCTTGATTTAACTATTTTAACTAGATAAGTACTGTTTCTTGTGGTATCAAGTAGTGTATTATGTTTATAATTATATTGTCATATACTATTTGCCCCAGGAGTAAACATCATAATCCCATGTACATAGCTTTATGTGTAATCACTATCAATTTAAAGTGTTACTCCAAAGTAACCATACCCCCATCACCAGTTGTGCTGGCTTGAAAGGATTCTGTACCCTAGATAAGCCATGTTTTAATCCTAATTAATCTTGGAGGAGCAACCGTTTCTCTTAATCCCTATTCTATAATGTAAATTGGAAACTTGATTAGGTTATCTCCATGAGATGTGACTTACCCAATTGTGGGTATGAACTTTTGAGTAGAAGGAGATATGACTCCACCCATTTCAGGTAGGTCTTGACTAGTTTACTGGAATTCTTTAAAAAAGGAAGTATTTTTGGAGAAAATTTGGAACGATGAGAGCAGCAGAGACATGAGAACTACAGAGTCCACCATCCAGTGACCTTTGGAGATGAAGGAGAACACCCCTAGGGGAGCTTCATGAGGAAAGACCTGGAGAGGAAGCTAGAAGAATTCACCATGTTCGCCATGTGCCTTTCCAATTGAGAGAGAAATCCTGAACTTCAGCAGCCTTTCTTGAGTGAAGGTAACTCTTGTTGGTACATTAATTTGGACATTTTTATAGACTTGCTTTAACTGGAACATTTTCTCAGCCTTAGAACTGTAAATTAACAGCTTATTAAATTCCCTTTTTTAAAAGCCATTCTGTTTCATATATATTGCATTCTGGCAGCTAGCAAACTAGAACACCAGTGTTTTAGTATTCTTTTTTTCTTTCAAATACTCAAAGGCATATAATTATTTATCACTTTATTTCTTAGAGTTCTCTGTAGCAGAACCATCGTCCTCCCACACAACTGTACTAATTGCTGAATCTCCTTTGTTCTAGAGCCCATATGTTCCTTCTCCTTAGATTTGTTCCATGTTTTGTTGATGTATAAACTCCATTAATTTCATATGATAAAATATATGGAAGATAAATTTTCTTAGTCTTTGTATGTCTAAAGTGACTTTTTATTTGGCTATTATATTTGATTAGAATTTGACTATCTAGAATTCAAGGTTACAAATGATCTTAAAGTTTTTTTGTTTTTTTGTCTTCTTAAAGTCTTAAGGTATTTTTCTATTGCCTTCTAGTACTCAAGATATTCTTATTATTGTTCCTTCATATGCAATCTGTTTTGCATTTCTGCAAGATTTTAATAAGCATCTCTTCACTCCTGATTGTTCTAATACTTTGTAATGATTTAAGTCTGGGTTATTTTTAATTTGTTGTTTGATCCTTTTCAGCTCAGAGACTCACTGAGAGAGATGTAAACTTAGAGAAAAATATAGAAAACAAAAATTTTAAGCCAAAGAGAACTAGATGTTATGTAAAGAAGAACAAATATAATAATTTTAGTGTGAAAATATTTGGTCTTAGCACATAATAATTTTAAAACACAAGGATAAATTCTGAGATACCATAGAGAAAGAATCTGACATTACTGAGTAGTAGAGCTGAAGAAAGTAATTCAAACATCACAGAGATGAGAGTCAATGAAGTTGAATCATATAGTGACTGTCTAAAGTTTCAGAGCTACATACTTGTTAGTACAGATAATTTCTAATTTCAACCTTAATTGCAATGATATCTTCTCTGTTATTTCTTTAAATGCTAGGGACAGAAAAATCACTCAGTCATTCATTTTTGACTATTGGAAAATAAAGTAATCCCATTTTTCCTAGGTTGATGTGACTTACAACTTTTAGGAAAAATGAATTATTAAAGGATAAACTCTTTAAAAGAGTATGTCATCATCATATTTGTACCCTTTAAGGCATAGATTTACTTTTGGGTCTCTAGCAGGTGCATATGTACACCCATATATGTATATACCAAAATAATAAACTTAATTTACAAAATTTTTTACTCAATAACCTAACATTAGGTGTTACACAGCACATCATTTTTCAGAGTTACATATCAGTTACTGAAGCAATGCTTTCACAGATGAGATATAACTGCGGTTTTATTCTCATATACCTATATGAATCACAATATTAAACAGCATACAAAATGTTCACAAACTTTAATTATTGAACTATGTGAGGGGTAGCATAGTATTTTTAAGGGGAACTGTATACACAACTTATTAAAAATTATATTCAGTACACATTTTTTCTTGTAGCACATGTCAAACCACTATTAAATATATAACTGCTGAAGGAAGTTTAATTGCAAACTACCAAAAGACAGTATTTCTCTTTCAAATTCAAATATTGAATCCTCAGAAATTGAACTGAAGAAGTTTAAGAATACATTAGTTTAACAGATTTATATTAATTTAATAATAATTAATGTGATAAATTGATGTCCCAAATCTAGTGGATCAAATCCAGTGGTGCATGCAATTGGCATAAATGAAAACTTATTGAAAAGACATTTAGATAATAATACAGAATGCAAGAAAATATATTTACATAGAATTCCCCTAAAACAGAAAGATATAAAACCCTTTTCTTATTATACACCCTTGAATATAGGCATCTATATTTCATCAAGAATGAATTCCATTCCCAGTATTTTACAGTCATTTTGAGATATAGGGAGTCTATCATAAATCGTGAGGAAAGACAGTAATAGTCCTAAAGCTAGAATTCTGTAACTCCTCTGTAGATTAAATTCTGTTTTTCTCAATTCCCTAACTGGACAATATCAGTTTTAACATGACTAAATAACTATCAATAAAGGCAATAAAGCTAACATTTATAGATTCAATAAACAGAATACCCAAGAAGAAGATAAACTGATGAGTATAAAATGTATAAATAAGAGGTGTAGAAAATGAATTGAAGACAAGGGAAAATATTGAGTGTCATTTCATGGGTTCAGTAGATGCTTCCTAGTTTCATGATAAACTTGAATATAACCCAGGAATTCCCCAAAGCATTTTAACTTCTTTGTAAAATCTGAAGATCCTTGTATTCTTAGCTCCAAACAACAGCTGCAAAACAAGCCAAAACAAAACAAACAAAACAGAAAAACAGTAGCATTGGAAAGAAATTAACTTTCATATAAAGGACAGAATTTTGAAAATATTTCAGTGAAAGTGAATACCAATGATGTAATTTTCCAAACCAAGATTCTCATTTTAAGTTGATTGATCCTCAGTTTATTTTTATTCCTCAGGTTCATGGCTGCCACTATGAATTTATATATATATATATGAGAGAGTGGGAAAGGGAGACGGAAAGGGAGAGAGAAAAAGTAAATAGCAAAATCATAATCAATAATAAGGTTCAGTCAATTTAAAAAGATACTAAGTCTTTGCTACTCCTTCATTTTAATATTTCCCCCCCTTACAATATTTTGTCACTGAACAATATAAAGACTATATGGCTGGAGTCAGCCCACATCATTTAAGACATGGCTTTTAATCTTATTAGCTCTTTGAAACATTTTAACTTATACCATCCACATTTCATTTTGGTTATTTAAAAAAACTAAACTATGGCTGCAATGGTCCATTTGATCACTTAATGAGACTGTCCAGTGTTACAATTATGAAACATTACCAGTGCCATTTTCCATTCTTTACTTTCTTTCTCAACTTAAACCATATATATATTTTAAATGTTTTCACACTGCGTGTTCAACAATATCCAATTTCAATTTCTTCCCAACCATTATGTTTGGGCAATTTCAGTAAAACAGAAAAGACATCTCTTGATGCATAAAAGCATCTAAGAATTAAAAAAAAAGGTGAGAAATTGCAATGCTCATACTCCCATGTGCTCTTTATTTCTTTATAAATAAAGAAAACTATAGACATGGTACAATGTTGATAGGCAAACTCGTAGTTCTCAAATAGTAATCAACTAAGGTTGCTCTTAAAATAAGTATATCTTATAGTAATATATATACATATGTCTGTAGGCAAGTTATTTATTCATAGATAGTACTGGAAAACAAACCCTCAAATAGTTTGTCCTAAAATCTGGTATGGGAAGACAAGTAGAAAACATTGTACCTTTGAAAAAGAAAAAGCAATTGTATTATATCTTTACTTTTGAATATTCAGAGCCTTTAGTGTTCTAATATGAATTGCAAATCTCAGAATAGGGACTATAATGTGAAGAACTTTCCAGAAATTTAGGACACAGGAGCTTTTTGTGTTGCTGTTTTTATTCACATACACACACACACACATATATAGAGGCATATACATTTTGAGTGACTAATGCTCAGAGAACTATACTTTGGAAAATTAACCTAAAATTTTTAAAACAGAGATTTTAACCTTGATTTAGTGAACTCCAACCATGGATAAGCCTGAAGAAATCTATAATTCTTCATGTTGTGACATTACCATGAGATTTTTATTCTCTGTTTTTCTTGGATGTCCAATGTGATAAAACAGCTATAGCTATTAAGCTACATATAACAAGCACAGAACATAAAATTTATACATTGCATGGAGGCAAAATACTAGGAAAGGTATGCAAAATTCTTTGAAGTGTTGCAGAAAATGCTCACTTGAATTTTTAAACTTTTTCTACTACAGAACATAGAGGAATCTCATCCTTACTCTTTCAGTAAGCACTAGTGATCAGTGGACATGAAAAAATCAACCTCAAATAACATAAGACAATAATGATTAGAAAAGGGTTTTTAACTAGGGTTGTGAAAGTTAAAATTGGGACAAAATAGTTTTCCTTTTGGTTCAGTTTCAGGATCTTGTCTCTAGGTCAGTTGGTAGTGGGGAGAGCTTCTGTGTCTGTGCTAACACCATGGTAGCCAAGAATCTTGGAATGTCACATCATGGAAAACTTACTTTCAATAGAGCAATGGAAAAATTCCAAATAATATGAATGTTGCTTAGCAAGTGGCAATTAAGCTTTTTTTATTATTTCTTTCTATTGGAGTCTTGGAACTTTTATTTTATTGAAAAAAAGAATATTGAAAATAGAGGCAACTCTGTATATGCTGATCCTAAAATCCCTAATGTTATATGCATAACTGGGATTTTGTGTACTTTTTCTGATAAGAAGGGAATGATACAAGCAGTGTCTCAAAGACTCAAAAAATAAGAAATAGTGATTTAGAGGCTCAATGGAGATGAAACAGTATCAAGTATAAAAATATTACAGTGGTAAGAAATATAGTAGGTGATCAAGATGATTAGCTGATCTGTACATTGAGTAATTATTCAGTCATACTAAACTTAAAATAAACATATTGGGAAAAGATCCAATACTTATCTTAAAATATTCTGAATCATTACTAAAATTTAAGTCTATTTTACTCTTTTTATAAAATATAAATTTTTAGTTTGATTTTCTTTCTGGCTATTTTTTACTGTGTTGTAAAGAATAGGAAGTTACTCAGAGATGATTACATGCTTACCTGTTATATTAAATGCTTCAAATAAAATGTTATATATTAAGTTTACATTTTTCATATAACAGCCTTATTGAAATATAATTCACATACCATAAAATTTACCCATTCAAAGCATATAATTCAATGTTTATCTATATAATTACAGAGTTGGGAAGCAATCACCTCAATGAACTTTAGAGCAATTTCAACATCTCTAAAACAAATCATTAGCTTACTCTCTATCTCTATAGAGTTTCCTCTTCCGGACCTTTTATACAAATAGAATCATACAATTTCTATGTAGCTCCCTCTTTCACTTAGCACAATTTCACAGTTCATCCACATTACACTATATATTCTATTGTATGGATAAACCACCTTTCATTTATCCATTCAGTATTTGACAGAAATTTGGATTGTTTCCACTTCTTTCCCTTTATGACTAACGTGTCTATGAACATTCACATGTAAGTCTTTGCATGGACATATATGTTCATTTCTGTGGTATATATACCTAGAGATGAAATTGTTAGGTCATATGGCATCTCTTTTTGAGAAACTGGCAGACTGTTTTCCAAAGTAGCAGTACCATTTTACATACCTACTAGCAGGATATGGGGGTTCCAGTTCCTCCACATCCTCCATGACACTTATTATATGTCTTTTTGATCATATAAATCCAAGTGGGTGTGAAGTAAGATCTCACTGTGATTTTGATTTGCATTTCTCTTATGGCTAATGATGAAGAACATCTTTTCATTTGTTTATTGACCTTCATATATCTCATTTAACACAATGCCTTCTTTAAGGGTCCTCTGGTCTACTTTGATACTGATATGTGTGGCTGTCAGAAAATTCCAGGCAGAAAGGGGAGAATGCATATTTGAGACCAGACCTTGTCAGTGTGAATTGGACCCAAGCCCACATATAACTCTACCAAAACTGAAGATGAAATTGAAAATAACTACACAGTGAGAGTTGGGGTCACCAGAGGAATATGATAATTTTGACATGTCATATTTAAGAAATAAAATTAAGTCCTAAAATTAAAAAACAGAACATCAAAAGTCTGGAAATCTTTACACTGTCTAGCTGTGTGAATGAGAACTGCTCTAGGATTTTGATTAAGGGAGAAGGATACTTATAGTAGTCATAGACTAGGATGTTTAATCTAATAATATTGATTATATTGAGAGGAACTGGTAAGTGGAAATCCAGATATGAGAGACTTGCAGTAATGTATGCATGGCCATTATTGGCAGACAAGGGAAGTAAAGAAACAGAGAAAACTAAAAGTTACCTTAAATGGATATTGACACATTATTTATAGAAAATGAAGCATAAAGAGGAATTAAATATGATTTCAATAATTTTTACTCTGGAAGAGACTGAAAATAAAAATTGATAATTTAGGAATCATTACAATGAAAGGAAATTTTGGATAGAAAAGCAGTAAGAAAGATAAAATCAATTTACTACAGAACAAACTGAGAACACCTGGGAGAAAAATAATATACACACACAGAATTTGGAACCCCAACCCTTTGCTTACTGAAACAGTGAGGTCTGAGAGTAAGAACAAGATCATCTAATGTAAATGTGGCATAATATAGATTTTAAATGTCCATAATTCCTTAGAACTTCTCCATTCAAGAAGTAGCATTGCTTTCCCTACAACTTGAATCTGGACTGGCCTTGTAACACATGTTCATTGATTGTGGGAAAGTTATGTGCTTCCCAAGTCTAGGCCTTAAGAAGCTTGTGACTTCCAGTATTACTGTCTTTGAATATTGCTGCCATGTAGTTCAGCCAACAGCCAACACCCCTGCCACACATGTGAGTGAGGCATCACAGATTACCTTGCTCCAGTTGAGTAGCTAAATGACTGCAATTTCATGAGTGAAAGAAACCAAGAGCAGTAGGAGGACAGTCCATCTGAAACAGGCCCAAATTGATGAACCACTGAATCACGAAAAACAAAAAAAAATGGTTTGGTTTGGTTTTAAGGTGCTGAGTTCTGGTGTGGTTATTACAAAGCAATAGAAAACTTACTTTATAGTTATATACCAGAAGCGGAGTAACACTAACTATTAAAAATAAAAAAAAATGTGTAGCACTTTGGAGGACCAAGTAGTCAGAAGCCGAAAAAGTGATGATGGAACAGAGTGCAACTGGAAAAATGGCAAAAAGAATTCTGCTGGAAACTGAAGAACAGTGAGGAAATTAAAATTGGAACTTGGAGAAATGGGCAAATTATGTTTTGCAATTGTAAAATAACTGGCAAAGCTGTTGCTGAGAGTAATTGGTAGATAGAACAGACACTTCATTAACATGTAGATATGGCTAAGGAGATTTCCTGAGAGGAAGCTAGAAGTGTCAATTGGTTATTTTAACTCTGGATGAAAAGGAATGGGCAGAGAAAGATGCCCAGGACCAACCATCAGAGATGTGAGAGTAGTTATTTTATAACATCCGTCCACAGTCCAGGTGTCAGATAAGATACTTCAGTTCTATGAATGATTCCAGGCAGAATAGCTACCGAGTTGAGCCCAGGGCAAACTGGCAACCCTCATAATTGAGCTGAATTTGGCAATAATCTGTTGCATAGCAATAGATAACAAGGCATGCTCTTCTTCTATAGTCTGTTATAGGACCATCAGGTTTGGAACTAAATCTATAAAATCCTGTGCATTGGAAAAGGGTACAGGATCACTTGCCCACATTAAACAGCCTCATTGTGAAACAGTAGAGAAATGTCATTGTAATGTATTTCTATTTTGTATATTAATATTATTCTATATTTTGGGGATTCTGTACTTGGATTTCAAGGGGTAATATTTAGGTTTATTTAATTATTTTATTTATTTTCACCTGTTTTGCAAAGGCCTCACCTAATACCATTTTAATCATCAGGAAAAAATGGCATATGAATGGGTTTTTAATATGGTTGAACTTCATTTTCCAACTAGTATTCTTCCCTATTCCCAATGAGGAAAATGAAAATGGAGGGAAGTTCAGGGCAACATGGAAGAAATGCCTTACATCTGAGACTTAGCTAATTGTCAACATTATTTGACTCTCTTTTGAAGCCTGATAATTTCAAAGGAAGGTATTGCCTTTAATATTTAAAAATGTGAAATGACATTATTGATAAATAGAATTTTAAAATGTCAAATTTTATGAAGAAGAGCATTAGTTAACTTACAGACCATTAGTATGTATTGCCATGTTTTTCTAAATAAAATGTTTGTAAAATGTTGGCTCATAGGAGGAATAAAATTAGGAAATAATTGATAATAATAGAAAAGCTGGTGGCTACCTGCTGTGAAATTAAAATGACCATCTACACCTGAAAATAATCTTGATTCAAAGAGAATTGATTGTATTATGAGTATTTAGTTTGCCAATAGATCTTATTTTATTTTGGCAATGGGATCAATATAAGCAACACAGGTGTGCCTGTTTGAAACTATTATGTACCTCAGACAAGCCATGTTTTAATCCTGATCCAATCTTGTGGGGCCAGACCTACTGTTGAGGGTGGGAAACTTTGATTGGATTGTTTCCATGAAGTTGTTGGTCAGATATTTCCATGAAGATGCGACACATCCAGTTATGGGTGTGGCCTTTTGATTAGATGTAGATGTGACTTCACCTATTCAAAGTGGGTCTTGATTAATTTACTAGAGTCCTTTAAAAGGGAAAACATTTTAGAGAAACCTCAGGTACAGATGCTTGGAGAACAAAAATGACAGTCAACTGAGTCAATATAAGACCGAGATATTTAGAGATTCAGGACCCAGCAAACATCACCATGTGCCTTCCCATGAGTTGTTAAGTAAGCCAAAACTTGGAGAGAGCCAAAAGAAGTCAAGAAATGAAACCCAGCCCTGGAGAAATCAAGTGAGGAACCCCCACAGGAAACAGAAGCTGAAAGCAAGGGACCAGCAGATGCCAGTCAGGTCCTTCCCAGCTGACAGAGGTTTCCCAGACAGCATCAGCCTTTCTTCAACGAAGGTAACCTCTTATTGGTGCCTTAATTTGAACATTTCCATGCCCTTAGAACTGTAAACTTGAAATACAGTAAATTCTCTTTTTAAAAAAAGCTGTTCCGTTTCTGGTATATTGCATTCTGGAAGCATTAACAAGCTTAAATAACAGGTAAAAAGTGATTCTAAAAGCAAATTTATGAGAGAACAAACTTGTATTTACAACCACAAAAAGAAGTGTAAAACTAAAAGCAAGTGCACCATTTATGATGGCAGAATTTCAGTAAATCAGACTAACCATCCCTGCTTCTCATTCAGTGCAAATAGAAAAGTTGAACAAATGTAAAAAGAATGTAATTGAAGATGTAAGCTGATGGTGAAGGCCGATGAGTCTACTATTCCATCTTTATGATGACCAGAAGAACCCACCTTAATTTAGTACTATTGACATGACTATGGTAGATGCTGTCATTAGGGGTCTTCACAGTCTTGGATGTGCTCTATGTAACCTTGTTCTTGGGAAGCTGACCTCTTAGCTGAATTATTGAACATGGGATGCATGATGGAAAAGAGATTAAGGTCATATAAAAGAAAGTAGCAACAAATAGGAAATATAAAAAGGCAGATGAAAGAAATAAAAAACAGTTCAATTGCCCTGGATATGTGCAAATTGTTTGTTCCTTTAAGCATCTTCCCTGTAATCCATATTCCAACCTACTGTATTAGTTTCCTAATTTCCATAACAAATTGTCATAAGTTTAGCAGTTTAAAACAATGCACATATATCATTTTATACTTCAGTAGATCAGAAGTCTGACATGGGTGTCCCCAGGCTAAAATGTAGATGTCAGCAGGTCTGTGTACCTTCTGCAGACTCTAGAGGAGAACGAATTTCCTGCCCTTTCCAGTGTCTAGGGGTTGCCCACATTCCTTAGTTTCTGGCCCTCTACTTCTATCTTCAAAGCCAGCAACAGCAGATGAAGTCTTCTAATGCTACCATCTCTCTGGTTCTCTCTTCCAAAGTCATTTCTTCCTCTTTCACCACACCTGGGGAAGGTTCTCCAATTTTAAGGACTCATGAGATAATACTGGACCCACCCAGACAATGCAGAATTATCTCCTTAATTATTAGGGTCCTTAACTTAGTTGCATACGTAAATTCCCTTTTGTCAAATGAAGTTAAATATTCAAAGATTCTGGGAATTAGGACATGAATATCTCTGGGAGCCATTTTTCTGCCTGCTGTACCTACCCAGACTTTTTTTTTTAGTATTTTTAGACTAAAGGTTGACTTACTCTTTCTGGTGGTGTTTTTAAATCCTTCTTAGTCCTTATTACTAGTTCCCCCTTTTCACATTGCAGCTGAATTTTTCAATCTGTCCTTGCTAATGTCAAAATTTTCTATGGGTAAGTGGTGAAAAGGAAGCATGAAAGATTGTGAACTGAGATTTGTTGCTTTTCTCATTTCCTAACAGTTGTTTTGAGATGAATAAATTTCCTTTCTACATTTCCTTTCTTTAGGTTATGTTGAGGATGTGGGTTCTTGATGCCCCACTTCCCATTTTCTTTTGTTCTATATTGTTTTTGCAAAACTATTGGAAGATAGGTACCTAGGCAGACACCAATTGTTTTCAGTTAACCATATGTGGTAAATGTTGCATACCAGACATCATGAATGCTGTTATGGCTGGTATTATTGTGTTACTTTTAAAAGTATTAGACTTTGTTCTGGTATGGTGGATGTCTTTGCACCATTTGAGGCTGGCTCCTAATCTTTGTCAGGACAGTTCCAGGATAACTTGTACTCTAGACATAATTATCCAGATCTCTTAGGTATAAACATGAGAAATTTGCCTACTGCCCTTTGTTTTATGAAGGTTCTTCCCAGTGATCATGGTTTGCTCTGAGAATTGTTTTGTCCACTGGTTTCCAGTGACTGCTTCTATTGTATGGAATTTCATCCCAAGCATGCTTAGTTCAGTTATCAGCCAGAGTTTAAAATGCTTCTCTCTTCATTACTCATCTGCTGGCTAAAACACGACAAAATCGAAGCCTCACACAAAAGTTTCTATTCCTTTACAATAGAATCCATGGAAAATAAGAAAACAGATTTCTAGATTTTTTCTCCCACTGATAAACAACCAAGCAAAGAGCAATTTCTAGAGGGGCTTCTGATTGAGAACCATGCAACAGAAGCATCGTTCTGGGCAGACAGTTAAATTACTGTCCCATTGTGGTGCTCTCATTGATTGCCTAACATTTTTAATGTGACCTTCACCACATTAAGTTTTGGATAAAATGATGATCTAAGATGTTTTAGTTGCTAAACAGGAAAATGTGATATGATAAGGGATTAGGGAAAAAAGTGAGGGAACTCAATTTTTTTCATTCGTTTTATTAATTCCAAGTAACACAATGAATAATACTTACATAGGAAATTATTTCTTTAAAAAACAAGGTGACAGTGCTGTATTAATGAGCCATGGCCTTCTTTTTTGTCTCAGCTTTTTGATTACCCTTTATTAAATGTCTTGTCTTCCTTGAATCCAAGAAGTCACAGTTTTCCAGGTTTTTAAAAATATTATGTTGTAAAGTTACCAGAGGTGTGGGAACCCCTCACTTTAAACAAACACCATGGATAAGAAGTACCTTATAATAAGTTGTAAGTGTGGAAATTTCGACCACGGTCAATGAACATTTTGACTACCTAATAGGGAGGATCTAAAAGCAAGAGAAGTGTTAATGTGTAGTAAAGAATTTATCCTTTAAGAAATCTGGATTTTGTGCTAGGCTTCTGGGAAGCAATCTCTTAACCCCAAGAATATTATGACTGATAGGAGTATCTTTGTTTGCCTGGGGGCCTCCAGTAACACTGGATAGTCTAATTTTGGGTGGGGGCTGATAAGGTATTCAGATGAGGCTGGCCCCAACAGAAAGATCAACAGTGTTTTAATGTGGGGTCTTGGAATCATTCACCAGGAGACTGAATCAACCACATGGACAATCAGTCGATCAGTCATGCCTATGTAATGGAGCTCCAATAAAAAATCTTAACACATGGCCCAAGAGAGCTTTGGTTGTTGGCAATACTCCATGTGTGTTTCACATATTGGAAAAGTAATACAATTTACCTCTGTAGGGAGAAGACAATGGAAGCTCTAGTTTTGGTACTTCCCCAGACTCTTTACTTCTTTTATTGGCTGATTTTAATTGGTATCCTTTCCCTGTACTAAACCATAATTGTGAGTGTAATAGTTTTCAATGAGTTCTGTGAATCCTTCTAATGAATTGTCAAACCTTAGGGTGGTTTTGGGAAACCCCCAAACTTTCAGTTGGTGTCAGAAGTGAGAGCAGCCTTTCCATCTGCTCTCTGTTCCACCAGACTTTGGAACAGAGTTCCATCAAACTTTGCAATCATCAAACTTGCAGATAGGAAGGAGCTACCTAAAACTATGAGATTTGGAGAAAAATAAGTTAAAGATCAAGAGAAAATTTGAATGGATTTAAGGATTTAATTGAATATTTATTATTTAGGGTAAGAAGTGATAGATGGATACTAAATTTGAGAAAACACTGTGAGAATTATATAACTTGATTTCTAATTCTGTATCCTTTAACCTGAGCTATTTTTAAAATCACTTATGCTTTTATCAGCCTAGTTAATTACATGAAAGCCAACACTAAATCAGATATTTTGATTTATCTGATTTCAGTACCTAGGCATCAGGAGGATTATTGCATGGCTATGTAATATAATCATATGAATAGCTTTTCAAGTGCCTACCAGCCTTTCATACTTTTCTAATTTTATCTATCCATCATTTATTTCTCAATCAACTATCTATTATGTGATCTTATTGTTTCAAATAAATGAATTATTTTGGGCCCAAAAGGTTAACAGATTTGAGCATGACTACATCAGTGCAATGACAAAAAGTACAACATATCCCATTATTACCAAAGTTTTTAAAAGAGAAGGGGGAGGAATGAAAGAATTAAGGAATGAGGGAAAGAGAAGGAAGAAGTAAGAGTAGGAGTAAGAAAAAAAGCTAGGAGGAAAAAAAAAACCAACATATTCTTAGAAAGAAAACAAGTTACAGGTTCAGTTTTATTAAAACCATTTGTAATACTTTGGTTTAAATCCCAGAGTTGTAGAATTTATTCAGATTCTATGAAATTCAAAGGTACGCTTTTTATCTTTATATTACTAACACCTAGAATAGTGCTTGCAACTAAACAAAACATAAATATTTGTTAGTTACAGCTAACACATCTAGTTATGCTTTGAATAAAAGATGGTATGACTCTAGTTAGGGCTGGTTTACATTTATGGCAGAGTATGCAACATTTTATAAAGATAATTTTATCAAATGACTTTCTTTGGTATTCTCTGTGGTGGGGCTGAGCCTTGCAACAAAATCCAGAGTAGCCTTTACAAGTAGTTACCAATTAACTTGTTATTCTTCTTTTCTAAATTTCTTGACCCAAAGCTTATTGCCAATGGAAATATCTCGGTTCTGGCCTTTCATCATAGGATTTCATTCATTGTCATGTCACAAACATGAAAGGTTATTCACTAAGAATTGGAAAATTAATGAAAGAGCCAACTTGGAAGAAGGATTAGGCTTCTACTTCTTTCAGGTCAACCATCTGCACAAGCCTATCTTTTAAGGTATTTTGAGTTCCATTAACAATAAAAACAAGACTCTTTTCTCAGTGATATTTGATAACCATGACAGTAATTTTAGTTGCTGTATGATCTGCAGGCTAATACTTATCTGCTAGACCTGAAAAGTGTTTGAGAAAATGAACAAAAATGTGTTACTAAAACCAGAAAAAGAAATTGGCCAAACTTCCTTTAAGTATTCTTTTCTAACCATGGCCTGCTGTTTCTTTTCATTACTCTCTGGCTGCCTCTGGGTTGAATTTTATTTCATTCTGAAAACCATATATTAGGAATAAATGAAAATGAAATGTTGCTCCTGAAGGATGGAAAGGTTTACCTAAAATTTTACTCTTTGGCTTCTACCTCCACAAAAGGCAATGCTGAAATCTCTAAGATAAATCTTTCAAACATTACAAATAGATACATTTTGACAATCTGCCTGAGGCAGAATCAAGTATGGGGAACCTCTGCAGGTTTTCAGTTCACAGCAGGGTAAGGGACGCTACATTGCATACATAGGTGTCTCCTGAGCTCCAGGGAATATGTTACATAAGCCCTGAATATAGAGAATATCCTTTGATTGATTTACTCAGATGCCTCAGAGAACTGTAGAATGGAAAGCTGACATGGTAGGACCAGAAATCTATAGCTCTCAATCCTAGGTTTAGCAAGCTATGCTTGTATGCTGTACCACCTGGACTTCTCTGATTTTGAATGAGTCACTTGCTCAGTCTCTTCAAAGAAGATGACCTAAGAGGCTATCTGGAAATCATCTTCCTGATAGTTAAAACCTTTGTTGCTTTTTTTTTTTTTTTAATTTATCAATGGAAAAAATAGGATGGATTTTAAGATGCTTTCAAAGCAACATGCTGGACCTCATTTTTGCCCTGTGAAGTCTCGCTGGCAACTTTTGATACAGTTATCTGTCCAACAGCACCAAGCTCTACATCTTTCAAGAAAAAATGTAACTGCTGTGTTGTGCAATACAGGCTATGTACTGGGCAATTACAGATCAAGAGAAAAGCAATGGGAAGGAAAGCTTTTATTGAAGAGTAGGATTTGAATTAGGGCTCATATGGTATTTTAGATTTTAACAGACTATAGGCATTTTTACAGACAGAGTAAATGAGAGAACAAGGCTTTAATAAAACATGATACATTTAGATTTTGACATATTATTTTAGGGTATTGGTGAGACTTTTCAGTGTAATATACAGTAAAGTAACTGGAAATAAGGGACTAGAAACTCACAATTATGAATTATAATACTTTAGTGAAACAAATCAACAAAATATAAATGGCTGAATTATCAGAGTGAGAATAAAAAAGTTTCAAAGTATATTTGATGCTGGATTTAGATAAAATTATTAAGCTGGGGAATTTAAGAACCCACACTAAAAAAAAAAAAAACTCTTATCTTTGCACAACTACCTCCAGGAAATCATGGGATCTTTTTTCTTCAGAATCTCACAGTTTCCTCTCATTAGCAAACTCTAACAGTAAGTGAAAGGCATCCAAAGAAATAAGGTTTCTAGATTCCTCACTGCATTGTCCTGTTGTTATTGTGTCTCTAGTAAGAATGTTTCTCATTAGGGAACTATGAACTCTAAACTATCAGAAGCCAAAGTTATAGATCATTAAGGTTAACAATAAAATAAACTACTAACATTTCTATTCCCTAGAGCTTGGACCCATAAATTTTAACTATGAGAGAAATAGGAACATATATTGTCATATAATTTTCAGAAAAAATTTCAACCTATGGGCTACCAACATATCTCTGCAGCATGGTTTAACTTATCCTTCCAAAGCACATCCCACCCTTCTTTCAAGCCAGTATCTCATTCCATCTTTTGATAAGGCAGGTGATGGAATATGTGGTAGGTGCCATGAATTCAGTGAGCATGAGCCTATTGCCAAACTTCATTTGCTTTAAAATTAGTTGCTAGTTCACAATAAATATTTTGGAGAATTTAATGACAGTAAGTAAAGCACTCTCCAAAATCATGAATGGTAGTTTTGGCAGGATAACTGTTGACAGTGAAGGCAAATCTATCTCCGGAACAAATGTCTATTCAAAAAGAACAAATTGCTTTTCTTTCTATGATGTAAGAGATCCAATATAATCAAATCATCACTGTGGCTGGCTTGTTTACTTGTGAAACTGCTGAACTGGTGGCTCAGTGTCACAGTCCATTCTTGACATTTTGGGAACTCATCCATAGCAGTAGGCATATCATCCATGGTAAGTTGAAGCCCGTGCTATTGAGTCCATGAATGACCTCCATCCTACTTTCAAGGTCAGTTGGTTCGACAACCCTTCCTGCAATGATTGGAATGGCTGCATAAAGAGATTCAATGACATCCACATAATGGACCATCTCTTCTGCATAATTATTGAAAGTCCTCTCTGCAGTGGTTACCATTTGATGGACATTTACACAAGAAGAAAAGTACCCTCAAATGTTGGGCCCATTCCATGAGACTCATTGTAATGGTTTAGAGCTATGTATCCCAGAAAAACATGCTCTTCAACTTAATCCATTGGGAGTATGAACCCACTGTAAGTAGGTTACTTCATTTAAGTGTGTCCCAACTTAATCAGGATGGGTTTTAATCCTGTATAAGCAAAATGAAATTCAGACATATAGATAAGACAGCCAAGGGAAGCAATAAGCTGAAATTCAGTGGAACACAGAAGAGAAGGAAGGGCCAGTAGAGGTTACCAAATAAATTGTTATGGACTGCAGATCACCAACAGCCAGCCCTAGAATTCAAGTTTTCAGGAAGACAGCATCTCCTTGATTTAGACTTCTTCTAGCCTCAAAACCGTAATCCAATACATTTCCAGTATTTCAGCCAACCCATTGCACATTATTTGCTTTGGCAGTCAGTAAACTAAAACACCCATCCACATACCTTGGCTCCATGCCTCACTGTTACCAATTTTCCAATTAATTTCCTTCTAAGCCCATGTCCATCCAGCCAAATCATGAGCTACTGCTCATAAATAACTATGAATCACATATTTCTCCCCCTCTTCTTCCAGGCAAAGTAAATAACTGGGGCATTCCTCTAAGTTCTGTGCAACAGATTTCCCTTCTCTTTTGTTATTCAGCCTCACCACTAAATAGGAATATAATATTATAGTCATCTCTTTTGGGTGATCCTACTATATCATTTCAAACCCTTGATAAGTCAGATAAAAATTTCTTCTTCCTCAGACAATTTGTCATACTAAATTCTTCATAAACCCATAGTATGAGTTCATGGAGAAGAGATAGTGCTTTAAAAGTAGATGCATGGGAGTCTGAGCCCCTCGCTCTTGTAACTTAATTGTGTCTTCAAGACCTACTCAAGCCCATTATTATATATATACCTCTTCCACTTGACAATGGAATACTATTGCAAATACCAAAATTTATGTCTTTTTTTTCCCTGGTCACATAACACCTAGGTTACTACAGGCAGCTCAAATGGCATGATGTCTTTGTGTTTCTAGTAAAAATTTCTAACTCTGATAGGGCCAAATATCAAGCTGAAAGTTATCATTTACCAACAAAGAATAGTTATTTTTAGAATATGGAATGGCTTTGATTCAGAATCATAAGAGAATATGCTGAAGTCTTCCAAGAGCCCATTCCATACAGCAGCCAACTAACACAGACACTTCAAGCTCCAATCAGTTTTCAGTTCATGCATTTCAATGGTATTGTATTTGCTTCACCATTCTGAACCTTTGGCAGAACCTTCTATTGCTCTGGGACCTTGTCAAAGCAGTCAGCTTTAGCGTTACTTTAGTAAATGTGTTGTAGCAATGTGCCTAAATGTGGTATATGTTTTCTCCAAAATCTAAAAGAGGCCCCCAAAACACTCTGCTATTTTCTTGGTGGTAAGAGGTACAAATATAACATGTTGCCATTTACCTTAGAGTGGAAATCTTTTTGTGCCCCAGACCAAAGGAAACCTTAAAAGTTAATCAAGATGGCAGAATCTAAATTTTCATGGAGTTTCACCCCACCCCCACTTCAATCAGGTATTTATCTTACTAATAATTCTTTGGCATTCAATACATGCTTACAAAGTTCAAACAGCATAATATCATTAATATAGACCAGCAGTATGTCTTGTGCATGATAAAATGATAGGAGTCCCTACATACTGCATTATGACATTGAGTTGGAGAGCTGATACATACCTGAGAAAAATGAGTGAATCTTTTTTCTCCTGGCTAAGTGAAATCAAATGGTTCTGGTTTTCTGTACTTGCAGATATACAGTAGAAAGCATTCACTGAATCCATTAGTTGCCTTCCTGGTACCAGAGGCTGTGTTTATATCTTCTAGAAGAGACCACGATCTGAAAAAGCAGTTTAATGGGAGTCACCAGCAGAGTACATTTATGTTAATACATTGTCATTCTCAAAATTCATTATAGCTACCTTATCCTTTGTCTGGTAAGGTGCTCCCTTCTAGTCTGTGAACATTCATCATTACTCTGACCATGTCACTTATCCAAACTATTATTTGTCTCATCAGACTGTTAACTCCTTGAGATGAGTGTATAAGTCTTATCTGTATTTTTCCATGTTCCTGAAGTTCCTGAAATATAGGAAGTGCTTAAAATAATTGGTGGATTTTAATTTTACTAACAACTTGTCAAATGTGCTTTACTAGAAAAAATGTTTAGTTTAATTTTTTCTTTCAGTTCTTGATATGAAATGTTTAAAATGTTTTCTGAAGTGTCTCCAATATGTCATAATCCTTAATTATATTGCAAACTTTAGAAGTTATAGGCTTCCATAGTATGAGTGTATATGAGATTGCAACAAAATAATGTGTCTTGAATTATGCTTGTTTTGGGGGATTCCAAATACTTTGAGAAATAAGGGAAATCATGAAGTATAAAGGTATAGTTTCATTATACAGATTCTATAAATATAGCACATTTTTAATCATTTAGAGAATTGAGGGAAAAATTGTAGAAGTCTTTAGAAATCTCTCTAGCTTCTGAGAGTTAAGTAATAAACTGCTATTCTGTGATTCTAATTCTATTTTATATATATAAAAGCAATAACATTTTTAAGGCATCTGATTTATATCTAGGTAGTAATTTTTTTGTTAGTAAGATCTAGTCCACTAATTTTTATGTTTACCCATGTATATATTCCCTTAAAGCACTTCTATAGGAGAAGGAACTATATATCTCAAAATATTACAACTATATTAGTCACCAAAAATACATTCAGTTTTTAGGATATTTGATGCACACACACACACACACACACACACACACACACACGCACATACATACATATATTATCTTGTGGTGAATAAGTACCCACAGTTTGCTATCTATTGTGGGAAAATGTTCTCACAGTTTTCCCCTAAGGGAGACACAGTGGCCCTCCTTAAAGGCTAATGTGTCAGGCAATGGGGGGTTGGTTCTGGGCAGCTGCCTGACTAGATGCTGCTAGAAGGGTTTAGTATATATATAAATTATTCACTTTTCTAGACACATTCACATACAAAAATGCTCACAATTATTAATATCAAAACTGGAAGTAAAATCCATAAAATATCATCCATCTACAAAGCATATAAATATAATACTAAATATATCAATTTTTCGAGCATATTATGCTCTAAATGGGTATCAAATGAACATCATGAGAGAAAAGGGTAAATGAGTTACATATAATCTGGAGGTGGGGTACACAGGATTGGGTTTTACATGGAAGGGAAATAGTTACCCTCTCAGTCCCATGCTTGGGTGATGACTGAGATACACACAGGTTAGAAGTTTTACTAGCATGGTGTTAGCCTTTTATATGCAACCTTAAAACTGTAAGCAAGCTGTGAGTTAGAGCTCTAGTCTCACAGAGTACCAATATGTAAAGTCTGCACCCAGTTATGAATAAGCTTTCATCTGTAGCTCCAAACTTGGGGGCACCATGCTTTGGGTATCACAGAGGATGTAAATCCTCAAGGAAGTAGTAAGTTACTGAGATAAGGAACTAATGAAGTTCTCCAGACCCCTGTTACTTGTTACCCAAGAGTATTATCTTTGTCTCAAATGTGCATAAAAGTGAATTGAAAGATCACTACATGGAGGTAGATCTGGGAAGTTTTCCCTACCCTCCTGCAGGCACAAATAAACCTCCTTTTCCTCCACAGCCCATTTTGTGTGTTTGGATATTAAGCCTTACCGAGTGAGGAAATCAGATTTGGGGTGGGGGAGGAGAGGTTCATAAACATTAGCACCCAGATTGAGGAATCTCTCCTGCTCCATGAGAAGCCTCTCTGTGTTACAGATACCCACCCAACTCCTAGTGTTTCTTAGTGGAAAGGGTTAGCCCATGCATCAAATACCCAATGAGCGCCATATAAGAGGGGCTATTTCACCTTGAATGGGATCCATAACAGATTGTATTATATCAGCAACCTCCCTACAAGAGAAGTTTCCATTGTGCATACAAATTTGAGAAGTTACTCTTGTCATACACACTGGTTACTACATTATGTTTATTTAAAGGACATAGGTTTTATAAGGAAATTGACATCTCTATCATAAAATTAAGGGCAGTCAACATTATCCTCTGTTTATAGAAAAGGTATATGAAGCTTAGAACCAGTAAGTACCTTTAGCAAAGAATGAGTAATGGATCTAGACATAGAGGCTGGTACAAACAAATGCCTTTAATGTGATTTATTTTATATAGAGTAAAAGTAGAAAACTTTTAAAGACCGTAAGGACCTATGCATAGAAAACTTTTAAGGACCCATGCATGAATGATGCAGATATATCTTTTTTAGTCACTGTTTTCCTAATAATAAAATACTTACAGGAAAGCTTAACAGATTTTATTCAATTTCCTGGTTGGTACTTCTTCGTGACAATAAATTGCTACAGATATGTTTACTTGAGTTGAGCTACCTTTAATTGTGACACTAGAAGTGGGTCTAGATGTATATCCAAAAATAAATTCAACATTTTTTGTCTTAAGGGCAGTTTCCTGCCTTGAGTCTTTTTCCAGGCTAGGCTTCAGCACTATCTCAGAAACTATTCTTGCAAACTTAATCCAGCCCCTAATCACTATCTTTGTAATTTATTTATTTATTTATTTTTTATTTTTGCACGGACAGGCACTGGGAAATGAACCCTGGTCTCCGGAATGGTGGGCGAGAATTCTGCCACTGAGCCACTATCGTATCACCCTCTCACTGTCTTTTAATTCTACTTATTCATCACTGCTAATTTGATAAGGAAACAAAGAACACAAAGTAGCCTTTCCCAAAGGGCTTAAGGGGAAAAAATATTTTCCCAATATGTTAACATGTGAAACACACACATGCACACATACACACAGTTTATGGTTAAGTTTGGGAAGCATTATATTTACAGAATTTGAAGAAATTTTGATCTACCTCAAGATAATGAAAATACTCTTAGATCATTTACTGTGTTTTCTTTCACGTTTAGATGTACAATATAGACCTGAAATTGTGTATAGGTTTGACATATGATACTAGTTCCACTTTTTCTCATGCCTTTGTCCATGGTTATGCAGACCACATTTATTATAAATTGTGTCCATATATTTTAGATTCTGTTCCTAGGCTATTGTGTTCCACTGGTCCTTTATATTTCAATGTACTAATACCACATTATATTAATTATTGAATTTCATTATAACTAGAGTAAGGCATCCCACCTTGTTCTTTAATTTAAAGACTGCTTGGCTATATTTGTCCAATTGAATTTCCATTTAAAATTTAGAATAACCTTTTGAATTCCCATAAACATCCAAACATGTAGATACATGTTATTGGGGGAGTTTTGATAGAATTTGCATTGAATTTATGAATCAGTTTGCAAAGAATTGCAATCTTTAAAATATTGTTTTCTAATCCGTGATCATGGTGTGTTTATCCATTTATTTAGTTCTTTAAATTATTTCAATTGTTTCATAATTTTCTGTGATTAGGCCTTGCGCAGCTTTAAATTATTCCTAGACAGTCAATATATTTAATGTTGTTGTTAATATAAACATATATTTTATGTTAATATATTTTATAACTTTTATCTCTTAACTTGAAGCTGATAGGTAGAAATTTAATTAACTGCTTTTATTTTGCCCTTGTATCCAGTAACTTTATGATGTTATTAATTCCTATTATTTATCTATGAAATCTTTTACATTTTTTTCATACATAGTGTGGTAATTAGATTCAGGTGTCAACTTGGCCAGGTGAAGGAGGCTAGTTCTATTGAACATGAGACAATGGCATGTGAACCTCATCTGTGCCTGATTACATCTGCAGTCGGCTAGGAGGGGTGCCTGCTGCAATGAATGATGTTTGATTTAATTGCGTGGTGCTTAAGTGAGAGAGCTTAATGTAGTACAGCCCAAGCAGCTCAGCATACCTCATCTCAGCACTCACAGTTCAGCACAGGCCTTTGGAAATTCAGAAAGGAATCACCCTAGGAAAAGCTGTTGGAACCCAGAGGCCTGGAAAGAAGGCCAGCAGAGATCACCTTGTACCTTCCCATGTAAGAAAGAAGGCAGTTGAATGTCAGCTGCCTTCCCTCTGAAGAACTGTAAGTTAACTAAATAAATCCCCTTTTATTGAAAGCCAACCCATATCTGTGTGTTGCATTCTGGCAGCTAGCAATCTAGAACACAGCCATATAGTTTGTTTGGTAAATGGTTTCCCATACAGATGTTTTTGTTATTTTGTTTTACTGTTTTTCTGGATTTATTGTTGATTTTATTTATAGTAGAACAATTTAATTTCAAGCAGCCTCAAGATTGATTTTTTTAATTCATAATAATATCAACAATTGCATATCATCTTTGATTTGAGAAAAATATTCTAGACCCCTCATGTTCCTTACAATTTTGTCTAGTACACCATTGTAGTCTTAGGATTATTTTATTTTTTATCAGAGAAGTCATATATTTACATTAAAATTATGGAGTAAGTATAGAGTTCCAATATAACCCCTCACACACACTTTCTCTATTATCAACATATTACATTAATGAGGCAACTTTGTTATGATGGATTAAATATTATCATTATTATACTATTAAACTACAGTTTATAATTCACATTAAGGCATACTTTTTTTTTTTTTTTTTTTTTGCATGGGCAGGTACTGGGAATCAAACCTGGGTCTCCAGCATGGCAGGTGTGAACTCTGCCACTGAGTCACTGTCATACCACCCCCATTAAGGCATACTTTTATGTTGTACAGGTCTATGATTTCCCTGAATTATTCTAGTAACATATATACAATTGAAACTCTCCCCTTTAACCACATTCAAATATATAATTCAGTGATGTTAATTACATTTACAATGTTGTGTTACAGTCTCCATTATCCATCATCATAATTTTGTTATCACCTCAAACAGAACCTCTATACTAATACAGCATTAACTCTCCATTTGCTACTCTCAACCTTGCCCCTGGTAACTTGTATTCTAGTTTCATCTATTAGATCATACATTATTTGTTCTTCTGTGTCTGGCTTATTTCAATCAACATGATGTCTTTAAGGATCATCCAATTTGTCACATTTATCAGAATTTCATTCCCTTTTACAGTTGTATTATATTCCATTATAATGTAATATATCATATTTATCCCTTCATCTGTTGATAGACATGGGATGCATCCATTTTTTGCCAATTGTAAATAATGCCACTATGAACATCAGTATGCAAATATGTGTCCCAGTTCTTTCTTCAATACTTTTGGGTCAATACTCTTAGGTATATAACTAGAAGTGGGATGACCCAATCATATAGTAATTCTATACTTAACTTTCTGAGGAACTACCAGAAAATTTTCTACAGCAGCTGCACCATTTTACATCACAATGAAATGAGTGTTCCTATTTTTCCATATCCTCTCCAAAACTTATTTTCCATTTTTTAATAATAACTGTTCTAGTAGGTGTGAAATGAAATCTAATTGTGGTTCTGATTTGCATTTCCTTAATGGATAATGATGTTGAGCATTTTTTCATGTTCTTATTCTCCATTTGAATATCTTCCTGGAAAAGTGTCTTATTCAAGTCTTTTGTTCCAGTAGTATGCTATTTTGGTTACCGTTTAACTTTATAATAAATTTTAAAATCCAGAAGTGTGAGTCCTCACTTACGTGAGTAGCTTCAGGTAGAACTAAAATGATATTTAGTCTTCTAATCAATGATCACAGAATATTTTTCCATTTATTAGGTTCTCCTTTGATTTTTTAAGCAATGTTTTGTAGATTTCCATGTACAAGTCCTTTACATGCTTGATTAAAATTAATTCTAAATATTTGATTCTTTTGTTTCTATCATAAATGGATTTTTTCTGATTTCTTTTTCAGATTGTTCATTACTCATGTATAGAGACACTACTGATGTTTTCATATTGATTTTGTACCCAATCTGATACTTTGCTGAATTTGTTTATTAGCTTTATTAGTTTTGTTGTGAATTTTTCAGGATTTCTATACATAGGATCATTTCTTCTGCACATACAGAAATTTTTACTTTTTCCTTTGCAATTTGGATGATTTTTATTTATTTTTATTGGCCTAGATAGAGCGGAAAACAGTGGTGATGGTGAATATCCATGTCTTGTTCCTGATATTGGAGGGAAAACTTTCAGACTTTCACCATTAAGTATGATGTTAGCTGTGGGATTTTCTTACCATGTTGAGGAAGTATTCTTCTATTCCTAGTTTTCTAAATATTTTATCAAGAAGTGGTGTTGGATTTTGTCAAATGCCTTTCTGCATCAATTGAAATGATCATGTGGTATTTTTTCTTCATTATATTAACGTGGTGTATTACATTGGTTACTCTTCTTATGTTGAACCACCCTTGCATACCTGGGATATATCCCAGTTGATCGTGGTGCATAATTCTTTTACTATGCTGCTGGATTCAGTTTGTTAGCATTTTGTTGAGGATTTTTCCATCCATATTCATAAGGAATATTGGTCTATAATTTTCTTTTCTTGTGGTATCTTTATATGGCTTTGGTATTAGGGTGATGTTGACCTCATAGTATAAGTTTGGAAATGTTCTATCCCTTTTTTTTTTTTTTTGGAAGAGTTTGAACAATTGGTGTTAATTTTTCTTGGGATGTTTGGTGAAATTCACCATTGAAACCTTCTGCTCCTGGGCTTCTCTTTGTTGGGAAGTTTTTGATTCCAGATTCAATCACTTTACTTGTAATTATTTGTCAAAATCTTCTTTTTTTCTTTTTTATTAGAGATTTGAATGCTGTAGAGAAATCATGCAGAACATACAGAATTTCCACATAACCCCCCACTAGCACACACAGTTTTCCCTATTATTAAACTTTGTTTTAGTGTGGTACCTTTGTATCAATTGATAAAATATGATTTTATTTGGACTATTAAATATAGTCACTGATTTACATTAGGATTCATTGTTTGTGTTGTATAGTGCTATATGTTTTTTTAAATTTTATTCTAGTAACATATATACAATCTAAAATGTTCCCCTTTTAACCAAAAATATATAATCCAGTGGCATTAACTACATTCACAGATATTGTGCTACCATCACCACCATCCACTATGAAAACTTTTTCACCACCCAAAACAGAAAATTTGTACCTATTAAGAATGGGAGGTTTTGGATTCCAGATTCAATCTCTTTACTTACTATTGGCTCGTTGAGCTCTTCCATCTCTTCTTGGGTCAGTATAGTAGATCATGTATTTCTAGGAATTTGTCCATTTCATCTAGGTTATCCAATTTGTTGGTGTACAGTTGTTCATGGTATTCTCTTGTAATCCTGTTTATTTCTGTCTGGTTGGTAGAAATGTATATCCTTTCATTTATGATTTTAGTTATCTGTATCCTCTATGTTTTTTTTTTCTTGGTCAGTGTAGCTAAAATTTGATTGATTTTATTGATCTTTAAAAGAACTAACTTCTGGTTACATTCATTCTATTTTCCCCTTCTATTTCCTTTATCTATATTGTAATCTATTTTTTACCTTCTGCTAACTTTGGGTTTAGTTTGCTCTTCTATTTCTAGATTCTCCTGTCATGAGATTAAGTCTCTGATTTGAGAAATTTCATCTCTTTAAATATAAATATAGAGCTTTAATTTTCCATCTCAGCACTGCCTTGCTGTACCCTATATGTTTTGGTATGTTGTGTTTTCATATTCATTTGCCTCAAGATATTTTTAAATTTCCCTTATGATTTCTTCTTTGACCCATTCATTGCTTTAGAATGTGCTGTTTCATTTCCATATATTTGTGAATTTTCCTTTTTTCTCTCTGTTAATGATTTCTAGCTCTAATCTATTATGGCCAGAGAAGATACATTGTATGATACAGACTCTTTTCAATATATTAAGACTTGTTTTGTGAGTAAGATATGGCCAATTCTAAAGAATGGCCCATGTGTACTAGAGAAGAATGTTTATTCTGCTGCTGTTAGGTAGGTAAAGTGTTTATATATATAATTATATATATATATATATATATATATATACACACACACATACACGTATATATGTATGTATGTATTAGTACTATTGGTTTATAGAATCATTCCAATTTTCTACTTCCTTACTGATTTTCTGTGTAAATGTTTGTCTACTATTGAGAGTTGTATATTGAAGCCTACTATTTTAACGTAGAACTGTTTATTTCTCCCTTCAAATCTGTCAATATTTGCTTCATATTTAGGGGCCTCTGCCATTAGGTACAGATATATTTATTATTGTTAGAACTTGTTGTTAATTTGACCCCTTTATCAGTACATAGTGGCCATCCTTGTGCCTTGTAAGAGTTTTTGACAAAGTTTATTTTGCATGATATTAATATAGCTGCTCTAGCTCTCTTTTATTTACTGTTCACATAATTTTTTTTTTCCTTCTTTCCACTTTCAACCTAACTGTATCTTTGAGTTTTAGGTGAGTCTCTTGTAAACAACATATAATTGACTCAAGGTTTTCTTTTTTTAAATCCATTCTTCCAATCTCTGCCTTTTGACTGGAGAGTTTTATCCATTTAAATATTTCCATTAAACATCACTACTAATAAATACAGGGCTTTTGTCCTGAGTCTTCATTAAATTTGCTACAGTATACATTTTGCCAGGGCTTCTTGGTCTTTGTTCTAGTTATAAACTCACCTTTGTATCAGACTTGAATCTATGCCAGTCTCTGTACTCAACCATTACTACCTACATGCCTCACCCAAATAACACAGCAGGTCCTAAATGATAAGTTAACCATTCCGACTGCCCTCAGATTAATAGTCCCTTTCACTTTTCATTCATGTTTGCTTTAAACTAAAGAATCTTTGATTCTTACAGGAAATCTACTAAGCTCCAACCTTGAATCACAATAGAGACACAAGCCCACAGATTCCTCTTTATCTGCATTTGTGCCCCCCATGTGCTGGTTGAACCCTGAAGGCACTTCTGCTTCCCATCATCCTTTTGTGGTTCCACTCTCCCCCTCCAGGACATGTAAGTTATAAACTATCTTGTTTCATGCATTATTGCTTCTGGCTCCATATTTGTTTGGTATCTGACTTCCATCAGAAACTAAATTCAAAATCCTACTTCATCAGTTTGGAACAACTGTCTTCTGCCATTTTACTGTTTGGTCTTTGTAAGTCTTACACTCTTTGTGCTTGTTTGAATCTGTTATGTACCCCCAGAAAAGCCTGTGTTCATTTAATACAGTCGTGTGGGGACAGACCTATCATTAGGTTGGACCTTTTCTTTAGGCTGTTTCCATGGATATGTGACCCCACCATACAAGGTGACTCTTAATCTGCTTGCTGGATTCCTTTGAGAGAGACATTTGGAGACAGCTCAGATGGAAATGCCTGAGGAGATGTTAAACAAGGGCTGACAGAAAATGAAAGAATCAGAACCCAGAGAGACAAGATGTCCCAGAGTTGCTAGAGGAGAACTGCAAGACAGAGAGAGCTCAGGGAATTGTCTCTGGAGAAGCAAGCAAGGACCCACAGATGCTCAGAGAGAAAGCCACTGGAAACAGAGGCTAAGAGCAGTGGAGCCCAGGAACAAAGGACCAGTAGATACCAGACACATGTCTTCCTATCTGACAGAAGTGTTCCAGATGCTGCTGGTTTTTCTTCAGAGTCCAGGAATCATCTTCTTGATGCCTTAATTCGGACATTTTCATGGCCTTACAACTATAAATTTGTAACCTAATAAATCTCCTTTGTAAAAGCCAATCCATTTCTGGTATATTGCATTCCAGCAGTTTTAGCAAACTGAAACAATCTTTTTCCCTCAATTCTTCCATTATGCCTTCTTTGATATCTGTAAGATTCTTTATAGTATGTTATTTTGCATCCTTCCTCATTTCTTTCTGTACGTATATTTTCATATCTTTTCTTTGTAGTTACCATAGAGCTTAAATTTAACATTCTAAATCTCTAGCAGTCATATTTGATTTGATACCCACTTAACTTCAATAGCATACACAAACAACAGTTCTTACACCCCTCTAAATCTACCCATCTTTTTTATGTGCTTGCTGCAAATTATATTTTCATGCATTATATTTCTAACACCAATTTATCATTACCTTTTATGCATTTGCATTTTAGAACCTGGCAGAAAGTGGAGTTACATACCAAAAAAATACTAATGTTATTTACTCATATGGTTATCTCTACTGAGGTATTTATTTCTCTATTCCACTTGGACCCACTGTCTGGTGTCCTTTCATTTTAGTCTGAAGAACTCCTTTTAATATTGCTTACAGAGCATAGATTTCTTTATATTCTTGAGCATATTGCTTATAATTTTTTAAAAGTCTCCACCTGGTATGCCTCAGTCAACTACATGAGGGGGACAGTTGTTAAAGATTAAATATTGTAAAATTCCCCTCCCCTGCTCACCAACTCTCACAAGACTCCGCTGAACCAAATCTCACAAAAGTCTGCTGAAACTCTATTGTAACCAAATCTCACAGTTCTCTGTTAAACTTTATGAGCCACCATCTTGGCATCCCCCTTCCCTTCTCTCTTTTGGTCTTGGGTAGTGATCTTAGTGGTCCAATTGGCCACCATTGGGAAGTATCTTCCTCTAGCCCATAAATCCCTAGTTAAAATTCAAGGATAATCTTCTGCTGGCATGTTCTTTGGTCTTGGGTGTGTGCTGGGCTGGAACACCATAATCTGGTTTTCTTCATTGATGGTTCCTGAATTTTTATCTTGATCCTTTGTTTGAGCCATCATTTCCTATTTCTTTGTCTTATAATTTCTTGCACATTGTGTGTGTGTGTGTATTGCACATTGTATATTTTAATATTTAATGTTTTAATTCTTGAATTTAGTTCCAGAATTGTCTAAGTTGATATCCAGATAGTGAAATGACAGAGATTTCCTTGAGTGCCAAGAGCTAACAAAAGCAAATAAACTCAAAACATATCTTTCACAGTCTTTATAGATTGGCTCTGCATTGGCTTGTGCTCTCCTACTGAGTTTAGCTCCCCTATCAAGTTCAACTGAGATGAAAGTTGAGTGCAGGTTTCTCTCCATCTTTTTTGAGCTTTCATCTTGTCCTGTGCTTGTGATCACTTGTGGCCTTAGGGATATCCCCATTTACAAGAATCCGAATGTCCCTTCGATTCCCTATGAAATAGACATTCCCCACTTCTAGAAGTGATAGTCTGTCTTAAAATTGGTGGTCCTTTACCTCAAGTCACTTTGAAATCAAAGTGTTTATTGTTGTTTATACTGCTTTAGCTGTCTGCCACCTGCTTCTGCCAGAAGAACAAGTTCCAGGAGGGTGAAGTAAGTAATGTTCTGGTTCTGTCTTTTAGGTTGCCACCCAGTAGACTGGCACTGATACACAGGTGCCCCAGTATGCACATAGGGTTTACTTTGCTCCCTCTACAACAGGGTCCCAGACCTGCAAGTGGAGTGACTGTTAAAGAATCATGTTTCTATTCCATATATAAAAGAGCTAACAGGGTGGTGCGATGGTGGCTCGGTGGCAGAATGCTTGCCTACCATGCTGGCAACCCAGGTTCAATTCCCGGTGCCTGCTCATGCAGAAAAAAAAAGAGCCAACAGTTTTTCAGGAAACTGACATTACTAATTGAGAATCCTTGAGTTCCCTAACACTGATTCAACTTCAGCATTAGACTTAACAGATATCATGATGATGAGAATTAAGCCTAAGACGGGTGTTGAAACAAATAAATTTCAAGATACCTTCTATATCCAGAAGTCAAAATCCATAAAACATCAGTTATAAGAAAAGGAACATCTTCAGTTTTACTTCTTTATAGGGAATAAATTGGATATGAACTTGTTAATAATTAGGAGGGAACACTTAATTGATAATAGACTTGCTTTATAAATAATATTCATGTTTAAATAAGTTTTAAAATATACCTTTTAAGAAATATTTACTCACCATTCATCAAAATAACATGCACAGTAAAATGGATGCAAAATTGTATGATACATTAGTTTGAAAAATGCATTCACCAAATTTGCTTGAAAGATATATGTTTTGATGTGTATGCCAATCGTTTCTTTATAGATAAAATATTAACTAACATAAGTTGAAAGTATTCACAAAGAAGAAAGCAATATTAGTTAGTATTCACTATCCAATTTTTTGTTAAACTTATATATTCAAGTTAGGTGTAGCATCTTACAACACTTTAATAATATTGAAGTTTTGTCACAAACCTCTCAGAATATACTTTTCAAGCAACTTAAATTAATAATAAGTGAAATAATCACCTTGTAACAGAAATAAAGACATTAAACACTGTTAATCGTCTGAAAATAACATGCAACAAACTCTCCAGAGTATAAATAAGTATCTGTGCATGGTCACATTATTTTCTAGACTGAGTAATCACTAATTCCAGAGTGAAACTCAAAATACCTGTGGTATTTTGAATTACATATACCAGGAAAATAGCCCATTCTTCTTGTTGTGCACCTATAGTAAATAGAAGTTTGAAGAAGTTTTTAGTTAAAGTGTGGCCCAACTAAATGAGGTTGAGACTTAATCCTATTAGTGAGGGAGGCTTTATGAACAGAAAGTCACTTGAAGCGGCAGAAGCTAGAAGTCAGCAGAATGTAGAATGAAAGGAGGTGTAACCATGTGCATTGCTTTGCCATGTGATGGAAAAGCTGAGGGCCCAAGAATGACTGGCAGCCAGCTCCAGAATGTCACAGTCTTAAGAGAGAAAGCATTTCTTGCTGACACCTTGGTTTTGAATTTCTCCTAGCCTAAAACCATAAGCCAAGCAAGTCCCATTGTTTAAGCAACTTCATTTTGTAGTATTTGTGGTAGCTTCCAGAAAACTGACAAAACATAAATTGCCTCTTTCCACTACTAGCAAATCTAATGAAATCTTACTATTTTGAAAATTGATTATCAGACCACATCTGTGCAGGATTGTGCTGGCATGAACAGCTACCATCCCGATTCACTGATAAAACCAGCAAAGGCTTGGTCTTAATTCAGACCTTTCCAGTGGCATATAATGGATTCAAGGTGTGATTTTTTGGTCTAATTTTAGACATAAATTTATCTTTAACTGCAAAATACAACCATTGTTTAAACCCTACGATTCATGAAATAAACTTAGTGGGAAATTGTTTTAAATCTTTCTTTTGCTTAGTTGTACATACCAAATGGATTTCTTTAAAACATGACTTAGGGCGGTGCAATGGTAGCTCAGTGGCATAATTCTAGTGTGCCATGCAGGAGACCTGGGTTCTATTCCCCATGCCTGCCCATGCAAAATTGTAAGAGCAAGTGTGAAAACAAGACCTGCAGAATTTTTTGGGAGCAACTGGCATCAGGGTGGTGGCAGCAGTAAACTGTGGAGATTGTTATGTAGAGCAGTCTGGGAGGAAGAGAATGTTTACCCCAAATGGTTATGTTAAGTATGAAGAAAGAGAGCACTGAAAGATAAGCACTCTGTTCCCTCAGGAAATGCATGCATGCCTTTTGTCACCCTGCAGTATATAAGCAGGATCTGGTTAAGAATAAAGTTGTCTGTTGTGTCTGTTATGGCTGATCTTCAGACCCCCTGATCCCATCTGTCTCTTTCTCGTCATTCCTTAGTATCCTTCTCACTCTAGTCCAGCGGAAGCAACACAAAACAAACAAACAAACAAACAAACAAAAACAAAAAACATGATTTAACATATTGTTTAGGTTATAATTGTTCATGCTAAATCACTTTTTCATTTTCAACAAAAATATAGTCAGTGATCCTAGTTTTAGACATAAAACATATGACTTTGTGTTTCCTGAATTGTCAAAAATCTTATAAAAAGGAGTTTGGCAGAAATTATTCATATGATAATTGCATCCATACTGTTCAGTTACCAGGACACAAACTGATATATCATTGAAATCTTATTTATGGTCATTCAGTAAGGGTACCATGCACATGATAAGTGACTCTATTTCCTTGAGTCCCAAAATTCTAGACTCTCAAATATTTTATGGGATCTTGCTGCCTTCCAGATATTGCTACCATGAAAGAACATCATATGTGATATGAGATACTTTAACTATTGTACCAAGATCAGCTGGGAATTACAAAGGAGTGAGATAGCCCCCTTTGGGTAGCCAGGAATATTCCCATCAGAGGATGGTGTATTAGAGCATTAGACTATCTAACCAGGCTTTAGCTGACAATGACTACAAGTGCATTAAGGAGCTTGGCTCACATCAGTGGAGTCTAACTTCCTGAAAATTTCAGGAACTGCAGAGGTGGTCAATTTGGTAGAAGAGTTGGGTGTTAATGGATTGTGAAGAAATTGTGAAGAAACACAGGTTTCTTCAGCCTACACAAGATTTAAGTATTACCAGTTGTGGTAATGGCTGTCTTTCCTAAAACCTTGTTTCTAGCCATTGTGTCTCTTAGCAGCGTTCCCTAAAAGCAGCTTCTTTTCACAATGAAACCCTGGATTTAGTTGACTCATGCAGAGATGGACAAATGATTTAAGAAGGTTCAATTCCAGTTCCTCTGCCAGTTGCAGTAAGAGAGAATAGAGAAACCATGTTCAGATAAAGAGTCCTAACAACATCTGATATCTGGTTCTGCAGGTCATAAGAAGCATGAATCACTGACATTCTTGTAGTTTTTGTAATGTAGCTCAATATAATTCCACTAATTATCACTTTTTGTTAAGAATATAAAGTTGATGTTTTCAACTGTATTAGTTAGCATTTGCAACTTAACAAACACCATAAAATACTGGCTTAAAACAACAACAGTTTATTATGGTAGGAGTTTACATGTTAGGTGGGCACTTTTGCTCATCTGAAGTTAGAGTCCATTGATGTTGGCCAAACGTCCTCATGTATTTGTAGTCATTGCCAGCTAAAGCCTGGTTAGAGTAGAATGGTTTCAGATGGATGTTCCTTGCCTGCTCTGTTTCTCATTCTTTTACCTCCCAGAAAGCTAGCTCAAATTTGTTTATTTGGCAGTTGAGTAGGATTCAAAGAGAAGAAAAGGAAGGTAGCAAGGCTCTTGAAGTCCAGATTTGGAACCTATACACTATTACTTCTGATACCATTCTACTGGTAAAGCTATCATAAGGCCAGCCCAGATCAAGCAAAGAAGAAATAGACTCCACCACTTCATGGAAAGAGCTGCAAAATCATAATACAAAGGAACATGGTCTTGGGAATGGTGGCGAAATATTGCTGTGTTTGAAATCTGCCACACTATCAATTATAATCTAAGTTGTACTAATGTAGAGTCTACATGATGAAGAGAGTTCTGTTCCTAAAACAAAAGAATCTCTCATCATGACTCAGGCTCACTTCAGAATAATTTTATACAATGCATGAGTTTACTAAAACTTTGTTTAATTAAATTATCCAATGATAGCACAACTCTTCTTGGTGTCACTCTTTTTCCCAATAATAACAAAATTTTGTAGCTATGATAAATTTGACTCTTAAAATTGGCTAATATGAATCATAATTGAGGATTAATTGTATCGTTGGTTAATCAAACTTTGCCAAATTGTTTTGGGCTGTAAAAAAGGTAATTCCTGATCCTCATATTGATATGAGGCACATAAGTATGCCTCACATACTGAGACAGCAATATGAAGCTTTTGTTTAATAGGTTGCTCAAAATATAATACCCAAGGAGAGCAAAAGCTTTTAAACTTCAGGATATTAAGTCCATTAGCCCAGATGGACTGAGTAAATGAGGGAATTGTAGACTACATGATTAATCACCTGGGGAAGGAAACAACGAACATATCTTCTCCATTCTTTCACCATAAAGAGACAACAAAGTACCTCATACAATAGATTTGAATCCTGTTTAGATCTTTTGGAGTACTTTTCATTTTGATGATGGTGATGGCGTTGGGAGGATCACGGTTTTGTTGTAACTAAAAAAGCAAATAGCATTATCTTGTATAATCTTTTTTCTATTTGTAACAATGTAAAACATGGTCCTTTGAAATAAAAACATGACTTCAACATCATTATCGTCATCAACAAGAAATATCAATAAGTTCTTACGAAGACATCCTACTGAGTACTCCATTCAAGAGGTCATATGAAATGTATTCTGTACTGATCTAAGTATTTCAGAGAGGAATGCCTTTACCTTCCTCACTCTGCCAACATTTTTGAAAGTCACTTTCTGTTCTCCTGAGACTCTGCCTAAATTTCGATAGATATAAATTAATTGTTTCATTTCAGTTTCTGCTTGTGGATTTCAGAATAAGTGGAGAATATTACAGTGCATCTATGCAACAAGATCTATTTGAAGGCATGTTTTTCATTTGATATAAAATACAATTTTTATCAGGTGTAATAAAAATGTTACATATTAGCAAGAAAATAATTAGCTTGTACACATAGATGTGACATCATTACTTTTTTAAAGCAGTTACTCACTATATTTATTTTTACATTTTTTATTGTAAAATATAACATTGAACAAAGAGAATTCTTTTAACGTGTGCTTAGATTCAATTTGTTGAAAAATTTTTTTTGTATCTATGTTCATTAGGGAAATTGGTCTGTAGTTTTCCTTCCTCGTAGCATCTTTATCCAATTTGGGTATTAGAGTGACGTTAGCTTCACAAAAAGAGTTAGGTAGCATTCCCTTTTCCTCAAATTTTTGGAAGACTTTGAGCAAGATTGGTGTAAGTTCTATTTAGAATATTTAGATAAAATTCCCCTGTGAAGCCTTCTGGTCCTGGGCTCTTCTTTGTGGGAAGATTTTGGTGACTGATTGAATCTCTGCTCTTGTTATTAGTTTGTTGAAATCCTCTATTTCTTCTTGAATCAGTATAGGTAGTTCATGTGTTTCTAGGAATTTTTCCATTTCATCTAAGTTGTCTAGTTTGTTAGCATATAGTTGTTCATAATATTCTCTTATGATTTTTAAAAATTTCTTCATGTTATCCTTTGGTTTTTATTCATCAGATCTATGTATTCTTTTTTTTCTCTCTCTCTCTCTTTATCCTTTAAATTACCATTACTGGTATTCTTCAATTCTGTGCCCTCCTCCAGACCTCCCTCACCTGTCTTTTTTTTTTTCCCACTGACAGGACTTCTTTTAGTATTTCTTTTAGGGCAGGTTTCTTGTTGACTAGTTCTCTTAGTCTTTTTTTGTCTTTAAAGATTTTAATCTCTCCTTAAATTTTGAAGGATAACTTAGCTGGATAATTCTTGGTTGGAAGCCTTTCTCATTCAGGATCTTAAATATATCATACCACTGCCTTCTTGTTCCATGGTGCCTATTGAGTAATCCAAACTCAGTCTTATGTGTTTTCCCTTGTATGTAGTAGATCATTCTTCTCATGCTGCTTTCAAGACTTTCTCTTTCTCTTCAACATTCAACAATTTGATTAGTATGTGTCTTAAAGTAGGCTTATTTGGATTTATTCTATTTGGAGTTCATTGGGCCTCTTTAATTTGTATACTTATGTCTTTTATATGGGTTGAGAAGTTTTCCTTAGTTATATCTTTCACTAACTTTCCCAAAGCTCTTTACTCTTTTCTTCTCCTTCTGGAAAACCAATGATCCTTATATTTGCATGCCTCTTGTTGTCCATCATTTCCCTAAGATCTAGTTCCATTTTATCCATCTTTCTGGCCATTTGTTCTTTTGTGTGCTCTAGTTCAATTGTTTTGTCTTTCAGCTCACTTATTCTTCCTTCTAATTCTTTGAATCTACTGTTGTGCATCTCTAGTATTTTTCTAATTTGGTCTTTCATTTCTGTGAGATCTGCAATTTTTCTGTTTAATCTTTTGACTTCTTTACGGTCTTCCAGTGTCTTCCTGATACCCTTTATTTCTTTATAAATATCCTTGAGTAGATGTTCCATATTGGGTCCCTTCTGATTTATTTGGTCATTTGGCTGGGCCATTTGTTTGGATCTTCATGTGTTTTATGATTTTCTGGTGTGTTCAGGGCATATGATTATTTTAATAAAGTTATTTTGCAAGTTGGTTTCCTTCACTTATCTCAAGTTTTTTATTTACTTTTTTTTGCATTGAGGGTTTCCTTTTGCACTTGGTTTGTTGGTAGTTCCCCATCAGACCAATATCCGGATCTCATGTAAGGAGTATAGTTTTAGTTGAGGGTCTATTAAAAGTTAGACCGGGGTGCATGGGTACTTCAGTGGCAAAACACCTGCCTGCCACGTAGGAGATATGGGCTTGATTCCTAAGCCCTGCACCCCAGTCTAACTTTTAATAGAACTAGCCTCCAAAACTGTAAATAAATAATAATAATAAAATATTAACAACAACAACCAAAAAAGAAACCACACACTCCACCGCAGTAGGCCCCAGAGTCAGAAGAAGACACCCCAAGATATATTGGAGATGAACTCAGACTGGTACCCACAGAAAGGAAAAAAATAAAAATTAAAGAAAAAGTAAATAAATACAATAAAATAGAATAATAAAAAATAAATAAATAATGTAAATATAAAAATAAAAATATTAATAAAGATAAATATATATTATATATATATAATATATAGAAAAGATATATCTTGGAAAATGGGGGAAAAGAGGCAAAAGAAAAAAGAGAAAGAGAAACCTAGGGAGATAGGGTGTCTGCCTGCCTGTACTTACTCTATCCCTCCAGCAGGTGGCGATTCTGAGGGATATCAGAATTCAATCTTATCAATAAAATTTCAAAGTTAACTAATTTAGTATTGGTATTTATGTGGGTATTTTTCTCCTTCTCCTCCATATAGGAAGATTAACAGGATTATACCTGGTATCTAAAGGGGATCTTCAGTAATGTAGTCATAGCTATGTATCCAAGTTATTTATATTCTTGCTGATCTTGTCCTTACCGCCTTCCCCTGCTGCACCTGCAAAGACCAGCTGAAAAGATGGCGTGCGTGGCCCAGGGACTGCTCTAGCTGCAGTGACAGGATAGCTGATCCCGGCACGCAGGACAATGGAGCTGATCAGCACCCAGGGTGGGGTAAGCAACCAACCCACAGTGCCACACTCGATGGGACGGCTATTTGCGGTGCCCAGGCGGGTGACCACTCCCAGCACCCCGGGATGCAACTCTTTGCAACAGACTGACGGGCCATCTCCAGGGTCCCCCTGGGCACTGCTGGCTTCAGGTCTGCTCAGGGGGTTTCTCCAGGGCTGGAGGAGGAAAGTCAGTTCCCTCCAATCCGCATTACCCCATGCCCCTGGCTCCCAGTGGGACTCCCTGACAGTGTGAACCACCTCACTCTCCCAGTCCTGATTTCCCCGCCTTCTCCTCCCAAAAACACCCTAAAGACCCTCCTCAATCACTCAACCCCTGGGACCACAGTCCTGGTCATTCTTTGTCTGCCCCTTATCTTGTCGCTTGGAGCAGGGGTGACTTCCATCCGCCCTGCTTCACCATCTTCCCAAAAGTTCATCATTACTTTCTGAAAAGCTTCAAAAGAAAACAGTTCTAATCCAACACATCCTCCCTCCTAGAGGAAGAAGGAAAAAAAATCAGTTAGGAAGAAGAAGTGAACTAATGCTTATTTTAAAAATAATGATGTGTAAAATTTGACTAAATTACCCATTTAAAACTTTTTAGAATTATGAAAATAATTGTTACAGATGAGGTTGTTACATTGTCCCATAATTTAATAACTTTGAATTCTAGAATGGGGTGGACATAATTTAGTATGAGCCATTTTTCAACCAAAATAATGTTAGTATATTACAAATTATGGTTAGCATGTAAATATGAATACGTGACAATTACAAATGAGTTTACAGAGTCATTTGCAAAGTCAGCACCTGGTACAGCATCTTACTTTTATTAGATGTCAATTACAAACCTAGTGCCTTTAATTGAATATTATAACAAGGACAAGATCAGCAAGAATATAAATAACTTGGATACACAGCTATGACTACATTACTGAAGATCCCCTTTAGATACCAGGTATAATCCTGTTAATCTTCCTATGTGGAGGAGAAGGAGAAAAATACCCGCATAAATACCAATACTAAATTAGTTAACTTTGAAATTTTATTGATAAGATTGAATACCTATTTCCTGAAATATTTTATGTTCTATATTCTATATCTACATAAAATGTCTTATAATCTTCATAAACTTAACAGGGCCACTGGAATTCTAGTTCGGATTTAATAAAATATTAGGTGACTTTACTTTTGAAATATACTTATTCTTGAAACATATTTCTTACAACAATTTACTTACCTAAAATTTTATTATATTTTTAAAGACACATATCCAAAGCTAGATGGCTAAGCATCTATACTTCCAAAGAGTTACAGAAACTCTAGAGATCACTATGAAAAAAATGTTTTTTCCCATTGAAAATGGAACAGAAAATGAATGATAAAGCAATTGGCTAGTTATATTAAGAAAGAAAGTGAGACATTAAATTATTCATAGCACCTTAATTTTTGAATGTTCAATAAAAAATCTTATTCTTCAAGATGATTGCACTGTATGAAGTTTTATTTACATGCACCAACTAATATGTCTGATGTGTTTAGAACTGACAGCCATTTAAGGCACTGACAAAAAATGAAAATGGATGTCCTATAGTCAACTAAATGTACTGATTACATTAAAAAGCATGGATAGAGGCCCTGATCAAGATTGTGGAATAAGACACTTCATGGCTCTTTTCTCCACAAAGGCTTTGAATAACCAGCAAGAACTGGCAGAAACAACTTTTTCAAAGCTCCAGAACACAGTAATGTGGCCAC
>PVIY010019774.1:0-45309 GCA_004026745.1 Myrmecophaga tridactyla
TTTTTTTTTTTTTTTTTGTCAACCTACTTAAGGGTTCATTGACTTTATTTATTGTCTCAAAGAAACAGCTTCTGGTTTTGTTGATTTTCTCTATTGTTTTCATATTCTCAATTTCATTTATTTCTGCTCTAATCTTTATTTTTTTTCTTTTGCTTGCTTTAGGGTTATCTTGCTGTTCTTTCTCTAGTTCTTCCAAGTGAACAATTAATTCCTCATTTTTTGCTCTTCTTTTTTTTTAATATAGACATTTAAGGCAATAAATTACTCTCAGTCCTACTTTTGCTGCATCCCATAAATTTTGGTATGCTGTGTTTTCATTTTCATTTGTCTCAAAATATTTACTGATTTCTCTTGTAATTCCTTCCATGACTCACTGGTTGTTTAAGAGTGTGTTGTTTAGCCTCTATATATTTGAAAATGTTATGCCCCTCTGCCTGTTGTTGATTTCCAACCTCATTCCATTATGATCTGAGAAAGTGCTTTGTATGATTTAAATCTTTTTATATTTATTGACACTTGCTTTGTGACCCAGCATCTTGTATATCCTTAAGAATGATCCATAGGCACTTGAGAAAAATGTGTAATCTGCTGTTGTGGGGTGTAATGTTCTGTAAATGTTGATGAAGTCTAGTTCATTTATCATATTATTCAAAATCTCTGTTTCCTTATTGATCCCCTGTCTAGATATTCTATCTATTGATGAGGGCAGGGAACTGAAGTCTCCAACTATTATTATAAAGGAGTCTACTTCTCCCTTCAGTGTTATACATGTTTGCCTCATATATTTTGGAGCTTTCTGGCTCAGTGCATATATATTTATGATTTTTATGTCTTCTTGCTGAATTGTTCCTTTTATTAATACATAGTGTCTTTCTCTGACTCTTTTAACTGTTTTACATTTGAGGTCTAATTTGTCATATGTTAGTATAGCTTCTCTTGCTCTTTTCTGATTTTTGTTAACATGAAATATCATTTCCCAACCTTTCACTTTCAACCTGTTTTTGTCCTTGTGTCTAAAATGAGTCTCCTGTAGTCAGCATATAAAGGGGTCATATTTTTAAATCCTTTCTGTCAGTCTATGCTTTTGATTGGGAAGTTTAATCCATTAACATTTAATGTTTTTACTGCAAAGGCAGTACTTTATTCTACCATTTTGTCTTTTGGATTTTATATGTTGTGCTGGTTTAAATCTGTTGTGTACACTAGAAAAGCCAAGTTATTTTATCCTCATTCAGTATTTCTGGGTGGGAGATTTTGATTGTCTCCATGGAGATGTGTCCCACCCAATTGTAGATGGTGACTTTTAATTAGATGATTTCCAAGAAGATGTGTCTCCACTCATTTAAGATGGGGTTGCTTATGGACCCTTTTAAAAGGGAACCATTTTGGAAAAAGTTTTAGAACCACCAGAACTGACTGAGCCAATAGAATGGACAGAGCCCTGGGAAGTTGTTGAAGGAAAAGTAGCAGATCTCACTATGTGCCTTACCAGCTGAGAGAGAAACCCTGAATGTCACTGGCCTTCTTGAAGCAAGGTATCTTTCTCTGGATGCTTTAGATTGCACATTTTTATAGCTTTGCTTTAATTTGAACGTTTTCATGGCCTTAGAACTGTAAACTTGCAACTTAATAAATTCCCCCTTTTGAAAGCCATTCCATTTTTGGTATATTGCATTCCAGCAGCTTACAAGCTAGAACATATGTCATATCTAATTTTTTTTCTTTTTATCTTTACTGATAGTCTTAATTTCTACACTCTTCTCCAGACTGCTCTCTCCTGCTTTTCCTATCTACCTGTAGTGCTCCCTTTAGTATTTCTTTTTTTTTTTTAAATTTGCATATGGGCAGGAGGCACCAGGGATCGAACTCCAGACCTCCAGCATGGCAGGTCAGAGCTCTGCCTGCTGAGCCATGGCAGCCGCCCCCTTTAGTATTTCTTGCAGAGCCAGTCTCTTAGTCCCAAATTCTCTCAGCAATCGTTTGTCTGAATATATGTTAATCTCCCTCTCATTTTTTGAAGGGCAATTTTTATGGGTATATAATTATTGGTAGGCAGTTTTTCTTTTTTAGAATCTTAAATATATCATACCACTGCCTTCTCATCTCCATGATTTCTGCTGAGAAATCCACACATAGTCTTATTGAGCTCCTTGTGTGTGATGGATTGCTTTTCTCTTGTGGCTTTCAAAATTATCTCTTTTTCTTTGACATTTGACAATCTGAATAGTAATTGTCTTGGAGTATGCCTATTTGGATGTATTCTATTTGAGGTACACTGCACTTCTTGGATCTGTAATTTTATGTCTTTCACAGGAGATGGGAAATTTTCAGTGATTATTTCCTCCCTTAGTCTTTCTCCTCCTTTTTCCTTCTCTTCTCCTTCTGGAACACCCACAACACATATTCATGTGCTTCATGTTGTCATTCAGTTCCCTGAGACCCTGCTCATATTTTCCCATTTCTTTTGTGTGTCAGATTTCAGATGTCCAGTCCTCTAGTTCACTAATCCTTTTTCCTGCCTCTTTAAATCTATTATTGTACATTTCCATTATTTATTTTTCATCTCTTCTATTGTGCCTTTCATTCCTATAAGTTCTGTTGTTTTCTAAAACTTTCAAGTTTTTCTTTTTGTTTGCCCAATGTCTTCTTTATACCCTTCCTCCACTCATTGCTTTAATTTTTGATGAGATTTTGTATGTCTGTTCACATCCTGAATTAGTTGTTTCAATTCCTGTATCTCACTTGAAGAGTTGATTTGTTCCTTTGACTGGGCCATATCTTCAGTTTTCCTAGTATGACTCATTATTTTTTTGCTGGCATCTAGACATTTAATTTCCTAAATTAGTTTGTTCTGGAGGTTTTCACTCTTTTACCTAAAGGTTTCTTGCTTGATGACTTTGTTCTCTATCTTGTTCTTTGACATTCAGTTCAACTTATTCTAGACCTCTAGCATAGGTTCTGTTTAACTGATCAGAATTTTTCAGTTCTTGTTTTTCTGTTTCTTGCTCTGTCTATATATGTATATAAATATATATATATATATATGTATTTTTTTTTGAGGAGGGTCTCTCCAGATATTATACATCCCAGTCAGGTTTTCCCAGACAACTCAGGCTCATCTCTCAGGAGGAAACAGTAGGCAATATCAGTTTTTTCTGAGGGTGACACCCACCATGTTGTCAGACTTTCCTGTGAAACCTCTAGAATCTGTGCTTTTCCTATTCTGCCCAACACATAGTGCTTGTCTGCCTGCAGCTTTCCACCAGCTTAAGGTGATGTGGTGCCTTTAATTTCAGCCGGCTCTGCCTGCCAGGAGTGTGGTTGAAACAGAGGTGAAGTAGTAGGGTGGCTTTGATTGTTTCTGTTTTCCAGCCTCTGGGGTCTGAAATCCCTGAAGGAAGTCCCCCTTACTTGAGCTGAGCCCTGCTTGCTTTTTCTTGGGGAAGATACACCCTTTAGAGAATTAACCCCTTTCACCTCTAGTAGTATCTACCACATTATCCTTCATAATCTCAATTTTTCTTGTGTTCTTTCTTTATTCACCTGTTCATTATATGTCTTCCCACTATAATTACATTTCATTGCTATTAGGAATTCTCCCTATATTTCACATTTGATACTTTACCTTGGTAATTTAATGTAGACTAACACATACAAGGCAATGAATGAATCAATATTTTCTGAGTAAATATCTTTTATATGGATGCTCATTTTGATGGATACGAGTCATAGTACTTCCCAAACCATTGATACAGATTTGAGGGATATCAAATGATCCATAACATTGAGAAAATACCGATAGTTGTATTTTTAAAGCTAAATGCTTTGCAGATATTGATATAAGTGTTTTAGTGACAGCCAAAGCATTTCACTAGATGAAATAATAAAAACGTTTTTGTGGAGCTCTAGGTAATATAAGGTTTGCTATGTCAATTCTAGATAAAAGAGTTATCCTCAAGGGATCCCAGAGTTCAAAATCTTGAAGGCTGGTGGACTTCTCTTCTTTATCTACCTATAGTTGTAAAGCATAATAGCCAACTCTATTCTTTCCATGAAAAGTGGAATCCAATACCATATCTTTCTAACTTTCCATATACCACTCTTCCCTAGTAGAAATCTGATTAAAAATACTTACTTATGTAAAAGTAAAATTTTTTGGTATTTATTATGTCCAGAATTGTAATAAATGTTTTCCTCTTTTTTTAAAAAAATTATGTAATGGTTTAGTCTAATGGTGTATGAGTCAGGGTTCGCCAGGGAAACAGAACAGACATATATATATCCATATATATGTATATATATGTAAATATTTTAAGATTTATTATAGAAACTGTCTCATGTAACTATGGGGATTGACAAGCCTGAATTCACAGGCTGGGAAGTCCAATGAAGATTTTGATAAATTATTCAGGAGAAGCTGGCTGGCAAAAGTAGAAATAGGAATTCTCCTTTCTGATGGCTGAAATAGTTAGCTTTCCCTTTAAGGCCTTAGACTTATTGGATAAGACTTCTCTCATTGCTAAAGGCAATGATTTATAGTCATGAAATAATCTTCATGGTAGCAACCCAGTGCTTACTTGACCAAACAAGTGGACACCATGGCCTCTCCAAGTTGTCACATGAAATTAGCCATTACAAATGGTATAGGAATCATTTACTGGAAACCTGAAAAAATGGAATATGTGGGCTGTTGACCATTTGGCAAATAGTTAATTAGTAAATAGCACAAGATTCAGACATATTTATGAATTAAAACTCAGTAAATGGCCTTTCACTAGTTTAGAAATTGCTATGAAGTTTTCTTAAATTTCTTCCAAATAAATATTGGCATTATATATATTAATGTCATTATTTGGTCTTAATAATTAGTAATGATTAATAAACAGTTTATTTTAAATTTTTTACCACGGCTAAACAACTTGCTAGCATTGAATCTGTTACATGAAAAATAACTCCTATGAATTTTTAAATGTTTTTACTTTAAGTGGATGTTCTAGTTTGCAAGCTGCAGGAATATAATATATCTGAAATGGAGCAGCTTTTAAAAAGGGAAATTTACTAAGTTGCAAGTTTACAGTTCTAAGGCTGTTAACATGTCTAAATGAAGGCAAAGCTATGGAAATGTCCAAATTAAGGCATCCAGGGAAGGATACGTTGGCTCAAGAAGATGGATAATGTTCGGGATTTCTTTCTCAGCTGGAAAGGTATGTGGGGACTTGTGCTAGGTTTCTCTCCAGGAATCTTCAATGGCATCCTTGGGCCTCTGTTAGTTCTGTTGGATCTCAAGCTTTTTCCAAAATGGTTTCCTCTTAATGGGCTCTAGTGGGCAACCCCACCTTGAATGGGTGGAGATGCATCTCTATGGAAACCACCTAATCAAAATTACCACTCATAATTGGGTGGGTCACATCTCCATGGAAACAATAAAAATCTCCCACCCAGCAATATTGAATGAGGATTAAAGGACATGAATTTTCTGGTGTGTATAATAGCTTCAAACCAGTACAGTGGAAAACAGCATTTGAATCTGCTTGTGGCTGTAACTTGAGGGCAGTAGGAAAAATTGCAGTCATGCTGTCTGTGCTGTTAAAATTTGCCTACCTGCTTCTCTCAAAAGAAAATCTTCCTGGCTGTCAGGCCTCTCTTCTCTTATCTCACTGATCTGCATACTAATTTCCTTAGGCCTCAATAATTGCTTCATATGCTGCTCAGTCTATGTTAAATGTTGGAGAGATAAAACAATATGAAAGGCAGTTTTAGGGCTGCATTTGCTGTTTTATTTTATAAAATTATTTTTCTAAAACAATGCAGGTTTACAAAAAACCTCAAACCTCTAAACCATCTGCATTAAAATAGTATATACTGTTTGCAGATTTTTGCTAGACACAGTTTTTAACCTGATCATGATAAAGGATTGTTAGCACCAATATATGTTTTTATGGCACTTGATTGATCTAGACTTTTCTGTACATTGCTCTCCTCCATGCTACTCTTTCCATATCAGAAATTGTACAAATAATTTTAGAAGTGTGGCAAAAAGTTTTCTAGTTCCTATGGCTTTATCATGACTACTCCCTCTGTTTCTGTTGTCATTATTTCCTAAATATTTGGATCAGACTCCTGGGAGGGCACAGGGGCATGCCCCTGGGATATCTCTTCAGACCTCTCTTACCCCTCTCCCCATGACACCATTCAAAATATTCCCTTTTGTAAATTCTGGAACTGACTTTTACTCTAGTTTTGAAATTAATTCAGCACATATAGTCTGACTCCAAAGGATAATGTTGTAACAGGAGGTGCAGGTCACTGTTGAAACTACTTTTTCTTTTGAAAAAAAGGAGAAGAAAAAGACTAGATGCACATACAACTTTTATCCCTGAAGATTTCCCAAGAAGTCCTTATTTCAAATAGATTGTCCTACTGCAGAGATAAATTAAGCAGATTTCTTTAAATAATATTCAGCCATAGTTTTATATTTAATTTAAATGATTTATGGACAGAGCTATATTTCTTAAATCATTGATAGTCACAATTTGAGTTTCAATTCTAAAAATATTTAAATGTGCAACCTCTAGTTCCCCCAATCAGAACCATAAATCTCAAGCCCTCAAGAAACCAAAACTGTTTTAAACTTTGTTGACCCGACCCGCGGGACAATCGAACCTGGACCTGAAAGGAGAAGTGGGAGTGAAGGGGGACAAGAGACGCGAGAAATGGGGACAAGACAGGATTCTGATCAAGTCTCGTTTATTGGGAGTGGGTTGAGGATCTTTATACAGAATAAAGTAGGTCAGCGCTGACGTGACTAATCTCTATGCTGCTATAGGCAGAAGATAGGGAGATGTGGGAAGTTCTAAGAGAGCCAGCTGGTCAGCTGATTTACAGGAAACTCAGAGCAGAGACAAAGGAATTGAAACTTAGATAAGAAACTGAAACTTAACTTGGTTAGTACGTAAGGTGGAGTCAGGTTACAAAATGGCTAACAGCCAATCCATGCCTTGAGTCGGCTCTCCACACTTTGTTTTTCTCTCTTTTCTCAAATTTAGCCTACCTATCTTGAGCCTTATCTCACTAGGGATATACAGAGATGAATTTTAGCTTTCAACGTTGCTTTTCTTTGGATTCTCACTGTCAAATTTTAAATCTTTTTTGTCTTTTGTAATATTAGCCTGAATCTACTCAGTTGAGTGGAATCTCAAAAAATAATTAGACAAAATGGTAGTGCACATCTACAAGCTAAACAAATCTGCTCTGATAGTTGTGTACTACCAGACTATAAGGACTCTACCAGAACACCCGGGCATTCTAGTGTTCATCTTCAGCCATCACGCAGACATTTTTGGCAGCTTCCAGAAATGCCTGTGTTCTAGTTTGCTAGCTGCTGGAATGCAATATACCAGAAGTGGAATGGCTTTTTAAAAATGGGAGTTTAATGAGTTGCTAGTTTACAGTTCTAAGGCTGAGAAAATGTCCCAATTAAAACAAGTCTATAGAAATGTCCAATCTAAGGCATCCAGGGAAAGATACCTTGGTTCAAGAAGGCCGATGAAGTTCCGGGTTTCTCTCAAGTGAGAAGGCACATGGCGAACACAGTCAGGGTTCCTCTCTCAGCTGGAAGGGCACATGGTGGACACGGCGTCATCCGCTAGCTTCTTCTCTCCTGGCTTCCAGTTTCATGAAGCAACCCAGGAGGCATTTTCCTTCTTCATCTCCAAAGGTCACTGGCTCGTGGACTCTCTGTTTCGTGGTGCTGCAGCATTCTCTGCTCTCTCTGAATCTCCCATTCTCCAAAATGTTTCCTCTTTTATAGGACTCCAATAAGCCAATCAAGGCCCACCCAAATGGGTGGACACATGTTGTCAGCTAATCCAGTTTAACAACCACTCTTGACTAATTCACATCATCCAAGGAGATGATCTGATTACAGTTTCTAACATACAGTATTGAATAGGGATTATTCTACTCTTATGAAATGGGATTTTGATTAAACCATGGCTTTTCTAGGGGGCATACTTCCTTTCAAATCAGCACAGCCTGATTCCCTCTTCTTCACTTTCAAGGCACCCAAATTTCTAACTAAAGTAGTGGGCTCTCCTGCCCCTGTGTGCACTGACAGAGTCCTGTGGCATGCATTTGCAAACTCCTCATGAGGGCTTTCTTTGGCAAGTTTGGCTCCTGCAAGGGCAGGTCAGTAGTGCTGGAAGTTGCTGTCCCCAGGAGCAGCCCTCACCTAAGAAAGGGTGTAGGGGAGGGTTGGAGAATAAATATCCGTGTCCTCAATCTAAAGGTGGAATAACTCTGAGGATGGTCTTTTCTGCCGCTCAGAGGTTCCCAGTGGGATTGAGTCCCAGCTGCCCATAGTGGTCCCCGAATCATTATGTTGTTCTGTATTAATTTTCTTCCATTCTTTGTCTCCCTTTCACCACTCCCTCACTGATCTTGCTGGGATCACCTGCCTAACAAACCACTTACACTCAAATTATCTCAGGGTCTGTTCTGGGAGATATTCAACTTAAGTCACTCGTATGGCTAGATTTTTAAGACTATTCAATACATTTTAGTCAAGAGCTATTGAATTGAAAACAGTATTACCTAATTTGACTGGTATGATCAGGTTAGTTGAACCCCATAAGTACATGGAATCTTGAATAGCATTTGAGATCTTGTCAGTTTGTCCAGGTTAATGTGATGCCCCAATATATCCCAGAGTAATCTGGGCAGTGAATAAAAAAGTATTTGCAAAGTCCCCTTGGGGGGACTGGGGAGAAAGGAGGAAATATTCAGCTTCCCCGTTTGGGGAATTCCTGATATTCTTACAAGCAATGGGGACAAACAATTCAATAGGCTGAGCCCTCAATCTTGGGGTTTGCCCCTATGAAACTTTTTCCTAAGCCTTCTTTTTTGTTCAGATGTGGCATTTCTCTCTAAGCCAACTCAGCAGGTAACCTTAATCTCTCCCCCCAATGTGGGACATGACTTCCAGGGGTGGAAATCTCCCTGGCAATGTGGGACAGAAATCCTGGGATGAGCCAGGATCCAGTATCATGGGATTGAGAAAACTTTCTCAACCAAAAAGGGGATGAGGGAAAATGAGACAAAGTAAAGTGTCAGTGGCTGAGAGATTTCAAAGTCGAGAGGTTATCCTGGAGGTTATTCTAATGCATTATATAGATATCCCTTTTTAGTTTGTGATGTGTTGGAGAGGCTGTAGGGAAGTACCTGAAACTGTTGAGCTGTGCTCCAGTAGCTTTGATTCTTGAAGATGATTATATAACTATACAGCTTTTATAATGTGACCTTGTGGTTGTGAAAACCTTGTGTCTGATGCTCCTTTTATCTAAGGTATGGACAAAAATGGGTAAAAAAAAAAAAAGGATATAAATAAATAAATAATGGTGGGGAGAAGGGGTAAAGTAAATTGGTTAGATTGAAATACTAGTGGTTAATGAGAGGGAAGGGTAAGGGGTCTGGGATGTATGAGTTTTCTTTTTATTTCTTTTTCTAGAGTAATGCAAATCTTCTAAAAATGAGCATGGTGATGAATACACAACTATGTGATGATATTGTGAGCTACTGATTGTACACTATGTATGGACTATATGTGTGTGATGGTTTCTCAATAAAAATATTTTTTAAAAGGGCTATTGAACTGAAAACAAATCTTTATTTTAGATTAATAGTGTTGGATTTAAAACAGATAAAATCATTGATTTTGTCATATTGATTTCTTTTAGGGACTTCCTATGTTAGAACTCTCATTCTGTACAATATAAATTAAGTCTAGCCTGGCTTGCTATTTTAGAGCTTCTGATGTTGGCCAATCTTATCTAGAGCCTCTGCATATTCATCTCCTTACGCTCTTTCAGACAAAGTAAATGATGAATTTGACTTGACCCCTCTACTACATGAAGCCTCAAAACAGGAAATAAAATATGGTAGGAAATAAAAAACAATTTGTAATAAAACTAGGAGACTACACATTTAAAATGCATACACAGAACAACATCATAAGCATTTTAGAGTTAATTGAGGACAATTTTCTAATTTTGAAAATTCTGACATTCTATATAACTTTATTTGGTGGGTAGGCAAATGGTGGGTCTAATGCCTAATTTACACTGATTAAGCCCTGGGCTTTGAGCAGACCAGCATCTTTCGATTGGTCCTCCAAAGGGTGATGAAAAATACAACTTGGATGTGCACAAAATTAATGAATTAATGTGACTAATCTCGTCTTGCCCCCACTTCCACCAGTAGCAAAATCCACCCACGCATTCAAGATTATTCAATCTTTTTTAGCTTAAAATGCTTTTTCTGGGATGAGGGGACTTAGTCCTTGAGGGCATCTTTCCCTTCACTGCATTTCTTCCCCTCTTCCTGAGTGACATCTTTACTTAGGCAGAGGTCAGGAAACAGTGTGGAGAAGTGCCTGGGCCTCATGCTGTCCTTCTGTCTGGTCTTACTGACTTCACGTGGTTCTCTGATGTATGTTTGAATGTCTGCACCCCTGCGGCTCAGGGCATCCTGCTCCCAAGTGCTGTCCACCTCACTTCTTCTCCTCTCAGCACCTTGAAAGACGAGCTGCTTCTTAATTCTAAGCTACCTGGCAACTCTTGTTCGCTCCCACTCCCACCCCCTCTTGGAGGCAGGGATGTGAGTGTCAACTCTGTGTCTGCTAAACATGCTATATTCAGGACACCTTGTGGCATTTTCCAGCCACGGTTCCAAATGGGAAAGAAATATGTGCTCCCTCTGTTTTTTATTTGCTACTGTCTCGTTTCCCCTCCCCTTGTTATAAGTACCATACTCCATCTCAGGGACCCAGGCAGTGCTACCCTAGCTTTGTCCCCTCCACAGCTCTCAAAGTCCTCTCCATCCTGGAAGGCTGTTCCCTTGTTCTGCAGCCAGAGCCTTCCCTGATACCCTTCTTTCTGCACTGAGTCTGAGAGTCAAACTCCAGCCTCGGAAACCCATACTTTGCTTTTCAGTGTAAAAAGAAGATTTTAGAATTTAGAAAACATTTTCCTCCCAGAAAAGCTTGGTTCTCAAGACTATCATCTAGCTATGAACTTGGGAATAATTTAATTTTAAAACTCAAAGTTGAATAATGACTTATTTGTTTTAGGAAATATCCAACAACCCCTTGAAGTAATGAATATTACTCATTTAATGTATGGAGAGTCCCAGGAAAGTACATTTATGATGAATGCAAGATACATTGGCTTAATATTTTCAAAAGTACTATCTCTTTTAAAGTGTTATTTCAGACAGTGTGCCCTAAAATAGACTTTTATTAAAAATCCATTGATGTACATCCCAAATAAAGCAGATTATGTGAGCCTGGTGATGCTTAACTTTATAGGGTTAGCTAACATACACATTTTCTGAATAAGAGATGCATTATTATGTTCCTTTCTAGTAATCTTGGTTTTATTACTGTTAAAAATGTAACACACAAATTCAACTCAAATTTGGCCTTGAAAAATTAAAAAGTACATCATTTTTAATGCACCCTATCTTCGCCCACAATTATAATAGTGACTATCTAGTTTTGATCAAAACAAAATTTTTAGCCAACAAATGAGAAGATACAAATTCTAAAATTTCATCTCCAATATGTATGTATATGTATGTGTGTATGTATGTGTGTGTGTGTGTGTGTGTGTATATCTGCACGGGAACACTTTCAGGTTCATCCACTACAGAAATAATTCTGTTTAAACCAGGCTTGCAGATACTTGAATGCAACTGTTTACTTCAGCTTGACTCACTGCTCTTCAAGTGGAGATCAACGAAGTCAGAAGTGGTCTGTTTCATATTTATTGTGCTGCTGAACTTGGGTAGTATATGAAGGGATGGTGCCTCAGTGAGCGCTGGCAGTCTGGTGTGGCATGTGGAGGTTTGACAAAGAACTCAATGTTGACTGATAAGACCAAGTGTCCTTCTAATCCAGAAGTTGAAAATGTAAATGGAAGGGAAGGAAATGGAACTTTCATGACTTGAGAATCTACTACTAAGAGAGGTGTAAGCATATCTTGCCTTGTTTAATCCTCAAAGAAATCCCACAATAGCATTTTGCAGATGAGAAAACTGAGACACATCAGTCTTAATGGACTTTTCAAGACCTCATCAGTGATAGCTGCAGAGCCTGGCAGTGGAACCTACATCCATTTGGTTCTAATCTCACACTTTTTATGCCATACCAAAGTGAGTATAAAAATGCATTTATCTTCTCTTAACTTGTCTATGTTGGCACTTTTATAAGAATCAAGATAGTTCCTTAGCTCAAAGAGACAGCAAGCTGTTTACTGATAATCAGAACATGTAGGAACCACTTAAGAAGAAGAACTTAATATCCTAGAACAAAAGCCCTGGGAAATTGCTACTAATGACTAACTGGGAAATCTTAGAGGCTTGACCATAAGTGTAAAGATTTGCTTTATTCCCTCTAGATTATCATGGCACACTTGACTATTTAAATCATCTTACATGGTACATTTATCTATTTTGTGCTCACTTATGGTCATATTCAGAGCTTAGATACCTGGACCATAGCCCAGCATAAACCTGATTTTTTTATATGCTTTGACAGTGTAGAAACTATGGGTATGCTTTAAAGAACTAGCAGAGATAATTATTTCCACATTTCAATATCATTTTCAATTTCTAATATATTAGAAATCATATTTCAAATCATTAATTGATAAATAATTAATAAACAAATAATTTATTAATGGTACATTATCTGATTGGAGCAGAGAGGTGCCAAATGCCTTGAGGAATGATCAGGATATGAAGCTTATCCTTAACTCTTTTGTTGATTAATTTAGAGATGTAAACTTTAGAGGATTTTACAAAAAGATTTTTCTACCTTGTCATTTTCATTTACTTTGGAAATTATGTATTTAGGTGGAGAGGCTTCAAGTCCGAAGATACTGGGTACAAGAATAGTAGGCAGAGGACAAAAGTGAGAGGAACAATATAAGGGGAAATAAACCCTCTCCACCAATCCCATGCCAGCCTGAGAGAAAGAAACTTTATCTGTAAGCATCATTATCAGAATTACCTCCATACCATCCCTCCACAGAATGGAGAGAGAGAAACAGGAAATCCAGATAAAAAGTATAATGCATTCAACTTTGTCATTCAGAGAGACTGTTTTCGAATAGTTTATTATACCTGTAGCTTGGAAATTTCCCTCTTGCTAATCACTTTAGCAGACCCCAAAAGGTAGTATGCTTCCCTATGTAAACTTTTATGACTGGTGTAGCATCTGGAAAAGGAGAATTAAACCTCAGGTTTATAGCCTTACTTTGCAGCTTTTGTGGAAAGTAGCTTGGCTTTATTTACACCTGTCTTCAAAAAGTAAACACTCAGGCAACTGTGATGGCAATAAAACAGATGAAATCAATAATTTACATATCTCCAGAGGAGTCTGTCAAGAAGCAAAGGGGGAAGAAATGATTGATTATTTTATTGAGATTGCCCTATTTTAGCATGTATGAGATACTCATGTTTGATTGAATTTAGTTGATTCTATGTTTGCCTTAAATTGCATATTACCCAAAAATTACCCAAAGCAGCAAACCATTTCTCAAAAAAAAAAAAAAAAAAAAAGAAATAGAAAGGAAAACTTAGTAGAGTGAAAGAAATTCACTCATGCTGAGTCCTTTCCTTGCCTGGAAATTTTCCAATTTCTGTGACTTAATTCACTATAAATAGCCAGATAACACAATTTCCCACTCTGTAAGAATATAAATATGGTCATTTAACTTCTTCACATTGTTCTCTAAATAATGGATTTCATTCATAAACATGCCTGCAATTGTATTCAGAAAGTTAGCTATAGATGAGTTATATATCAGTTCTGGAAAACTAACCCCTATTTAGTGGAAAGTTTGGCTCTCCTGCCTTTCTTCTTCAACTGATTCACTATATGCTCTTTTTCTTTTTTCATTTCCTGTGCTTCATTGGTTTCACTCTTAGACCCTTAAATGATGTTTTCCAAATCATAAATTTATCCATTTCAGCTGAGAGAGGGACCATGACTTCAACCATCATTTTTTTTTTATATTGAATTTCATGCTTTTCCATTTTGTGCTAACAGGCAAAATTCATAGGGACTACTTCTTCATGTTCAATTATACTCTAAATTTAATCACTGGATTTAGACTGTATTTTACTACTACCAAGGATCAATATATCATTCTCTTTATCTAGTTATTTTGTTTAAATATTATTTCCTTTTCATCTACCCTTAATGAAATTTATCATATCAACTGAGAATGTATTTGAAAATAGTATTAAACTATGTCTTTTTCTTTTCCTGCTTAAATGGTTTTCTTAAAGAGAGGTAGTTCCAAGACTGTGTAATAGCTTGAAAACATTTAAACAGCTGCATTTGTAGGAATTCTGTTTTCACATCTGTGCTTCTTCCAACCCATGCAACTTTACTTTTTCCTTAATGCAAACTCTAGTGTCTTTTCTATAAGTTGACCATGTGTAGTCAAGTTGTCAGACTTCATTTCAGGGTGGTGGATTATGATATAAACTGAGCTCCCATTGGCTGAACAAAGTTTCTAGGGACATAAATCACTGGGCTTGAACATATATTGTTATGGGAGGTAGTCACATATTACAAAGTGTATGGATTTTAGAGCCAAACGGATATGCCATTGGCATTCAAGTGCCAGTTTCAGTATTATCTTTGTGATTTTAAGTTTTCTTATCTAAGAATAATAGATTTCATTCATAACACAACTTCCGTAATAACTGATGTAGGACCTGTAAGGCTTCATCTTACTGCACAGCCAGTCAATGCATGTTAATTTTATCTTCCTTTCTCCAAATCCCCACGATGATAAAAATGTTTACTTACTATCATTGTGGGAGGGGATTTGGAGAAAGAAAGATAACATTTAACATTTACTAGAATCATAGTAGAGGTATGATTATCGAAAAGTGGCAGACTTCCACTTCTGACCAGGACAGAGTACAGGAATTGGTTATTTTCTTTCACCCTGAAGAACTAGTAAACCAGACAATATATACAAAACAATAGGCAGTGCAGTTCAAGGGATCCCTGAAAAATGGGAAATGAATGAAGTAAGCTATATAATTGCTCCAGCTTATTTCCTAAAGGCTGTTCCCAGGCTGCAGCACATAGAGGGGAGTCAAAACAGAGCCTGAGGATTTCAGTAAGTTGAAAAGACAGAGATTTCTTTTCAGGAATGCCAAGGTGGCTACAATTTGCAGGACAAAATACCAGAGTGGAAGAACCTGTAAATAGGGAGCGAACGCTCTTACAAAGAGCTCCCCTCTAATCTTGGGCTGAGTGCTGATTTATGCCTGTGGGCAGAAACTACCCAAGGTTGGAGAAAGAATCTTTGGAAAAGACTGGGTGGGATAATCTCCAGAGCTCACAAAGAACTGAGATACTTCATGTCCCAATCACCCAGAATGCAATGACTTGCTAATTCACGGAAAATGAATGGAATAATGAGAATAGTGTTGGCTCAGAGATGAGCCACACTAACTCTAGATGAAAGGCTGTCTGGATGCATAGTAACAAATGTGAAAAACAATTCTCAGAAAGAGTGGCCTGATACCATGTAACTTAACTGCATCCTAGAATAAATGCCTACAATATTTGAAGAAATGTAATTAAATCCAGCATCCAACAATTTAAAATTTACGATGTCCAGCACTCAATAAACAATTACTAGGTTTGCAAGTTAGCAGAAAATTACAAACAATAACCAGGTAAAAAAGAATCACTCAAATAGAAACAGGACTAGAGATAATGTAGATGAGAGAATTAGTCAAAAATTATGGTAAAGCAGCTATTATGATTATACTCCAAATGTTCAAGAAGAGAGACAAAAACATAAACATAATTAAAAGGAAATGAAAGAGGAAAAGGAATCTAAATTCAAGATTTAGAAATAAAAAAAATATCTGAAATGAGCACAACAAATGGTATTGACAGCAAATTAAATATTGCAGAAGGGAAGGTCAGTGAACTAGAAGACATAGCAATAAAAACTAAAATAAATTATGGAGAGAAAAAAAGAATGAACAATAATTAGAGCAAAGGGAACAGAGCATCAGTGAATTGTGGGGCAATATTAAGTGGTCAAACATACATATAATTTGAGCCCTTAGAGCATGGCGGGGGACAGACAAAAATATTTGAAGATGTAATGGCTAAATAATTTCCCCATTTAATGAGAAATAACATAAATCCACAAATCCTAGAAGCTCAACAGAAGAAATATGAAGAAAACCACTTCAAGACATATCACAAATTTCTGAGGAAAATTCTAAAGGGCACCAGGGAAAAAAGACACTATAAAAAGAGGAACAAAATGAGAATGATAGAAGACCTCTCCATAAAGACTATGTAGTCCAGAAGACAATAGAGCAACAGTTTTTAAGTATCGAAATAAAAAAAGCACACTGTTAACCAAAAATTCTACCCCTAGCAAGACTATCATTCAGAAACCAAGGCAAAATAAAGATTTTCTCAAATGAGTAAAAGCTCCTGACATAATTCATTGCCAGCAGACCTGCATCTCAAGCCACATTAAAGACTGTTCTTCAGGCAGCTGATAAATGATACCAGATGAAAAGTTGGATGCATACAAAGGAATGAAGATCACCAGAATTGGTAAATTGCAACTTTAAAAGGTTGTTTTCTAACTTTTTAAACCCTCTTTCAAAGATAATTAGCTCTTGAAAGCAAAAATAACGTGTTGTGTTTATAATATATGCGTAATTAAATGTGTGACAACAATAGTGCAAAGAATGGTATGGGGGAAATTGAAGTATGCTGTAGTAAAGATCTGAAACTTTATCTATGGTGGTATGATATTTGAAGATAGACCATGTGGTAGTTAGATTCAGGTGTCAACTTGGCCAGGTGAAGGCACCTAGTTCTGTTGCTATGGGCATGAGCCAAAGATACGTGAACCTCATCCATTGCTGATTACATCTGCAGTCGGCTAGGAGGCGTGCCTGCTGCAATGAATGAATTTGACTTAATTGGCTGGGGCTTAAATGAGAGACTCAACATAGCACAGCCCACAGCTCAGCACACCTCATCACAGCACTCGCAGCTCAGCCCAGCTTTTGGAGATGCAGAAAGAAATCACCCTGGGGAAAGATGTTGGAAGCCAGAGGCCTGGAGAGAAGGCCCGCAGAGATCACCCTGTGCCTTCCCACATAAAAAAGAACCTCAGAGGAAAGTTAGCTGCCTTTCCTCTGAAGAACTAACAAAATAAATCCCCTTTTATTAAAAGCCAATCCGTCTCTGGTGTGTTGCATTCCAGCAGCTAGCAAACTAGAACAGATTTGGTACCAGAGAGTGGGGTGCTGCTGCAGTTTGCAAATACCAGATATGTTGGAACGGTTTTATGGATGGCTAAGGGGAAGATTTTGGAGGAACTGTGAAGAGAGTGATGGAGAAGTCCTGGAGTGCTTGAAGAGACTGTTGTTATAAACGGAACTACTGCCATTCTGGACAAAGGGGGACACAGAGGGACAAATTGGAGTTTGCAGAGTGAGAACCATGGAAGTTTGGGTCTGAAGCCAAGAAACCTTGGCCAGGAGAGTGGACCCACCCATATACATGGAGAGGGTAAGTTTACCCTGAAGGGCAAGGATGACCCTCCTACCTTGTTGCAGTTGAACAATCGTGCAGCCTCAGGCCTTGGAGAAGGTAGAGCACGCTCCTTGGGGGACTGGGGAGAGTCTGGCTGCCACCACATGGAAGGGTTCAGTGTGTGCCCTGGAAATGGCAGAGAGCCCAGGGATGGCCCTGATGCCTGGAGGGAGTGGAGCCGAAGAAAAGGTGGCCTTCTCAGTGTTCACCTGAGGTTGATTTGGAAAGAGGTGGGCCACTGTATAGGCCCTTGGAAAGGGTGGGACTGCCACTGTCTAAAGCTGAAGGACGAATGACTTTCAGACTTTGAAATCCAATGGTGTTTGCCCTGCAGGTTTTCTTTCCAGTTTCTCCCTATGGATCCTGTGACTGTCCCTCCTTTGCACATTGGCACCAGACAACTTGTTTTGAGATTCACAGGTCCACAGCCAGAAGAGAATTTTTTTTTCACCTTAATATTGTTTAAGGTGATGCGTGTAGTTGCCAAGTTGACAAGGGGTGGACATGTGGTAGTTAGATTCAGTTGTCAACTTGGCCAGGTGAAGGTGCCTAGTTCTAGGCACAGGAGGGTCTCAAATCAAAACTAGGCGCCTTCACCTGGCCAAGTTGACAACTGAATCCAACTACCACAGCCCATGATAAATTAAAGATGTATACCTTAAATTCTAAAGTAACCAATAAAAATGAGGTATATAACAAGCAATAATAAATTCAAAAGAAGGCAGAAACAGAGGGAATGGGAATAAAGAAAAAATAGGGCAAATAAAAACCAAACACCAAGATGGTAGATTTAAACCCATGATAAGATGCCACTGCACACTCATTTGAATGGTTAAAATTAAAAGTATTAACAATACCTAATATTGACAAGGATGTGGGGTAACTGAACTCATACATTGCTAGTGCAAATGAAAAATAGTGCTACCATGTGCTACATAGCTTGGAGGTATGTACTAAAGGAAAACATGTTCTTAAACTGAATCCATTCCTGGGGGTATGAATCCATTGTACATGCGACCTTGTTAGATGAGGTCATTTCAGTTAAGATGTGGCCCAACCAAATCGGGATGGGTCTTAATGCTATTACCGGAGTCCTTTATAAGTGAAATGAAATTCAGACAAAGGGAGAGGAAACCACAGGGAGAAGCTGGAAGTTGATAGAACATAGAGAAGCTTAGGAGAGGCCACCATGTGAAAAACCAAGGTTTAAGGATCACCAGCAGTCAGCCCCAGAATGCCACCATCTTCTGGGAGAAAGCATCGCCTTGATGACATCTTAATTTTTGACTTCTAGTCTCAAAACCATGAGCTAATAAATTCACAATTGTTTAAGCCAATCCATTGCATGGTATTTGTTTTTAGCTGCTAGGGAACTAAAACAAGGCACTTGGAGAACAATTTGGCAGCTTAATAAAATAGACATATAATTCCAGTGATTTCTGTCTTAGTTATTCATCTAAGAAAAATGAAAACATTTTTCCACACAAAAACTAATACATACTTATAGCAGCTTTGTTGTGATAGTCCTGAACTAGAAAAAAATCCAAATGCCCATCAACTGGTGAATGGACTTACTGTACATATTTTGATATATTCATACACTGGGCTGCAACTCAGCTGCAAAAAATAATGAAAAATTGATGCACGGTCACATGGAAGAATCTCAAAAGTATTATGCTAAGTGCAAGAAGCCAGACAAAGTCTACATCACATATGATTCCATTATATGAACTTTTTAAAAGACAAAAATATAGGAAAGAAAGATCAGTGATAGCCAGGGTTGCAGTAGAGACAGTGGATTGGCTGTAAAAGGGCACACAGGAACTTTTTGGGATTATGGAAATGTTTTGTGTCATGACTGAGATGGCAGTTATCACTGTATACATTTGTCAGGACTTACAGCAGCGTAGACTTAAAATTGGTGAATTTTATTGTTTGCAAATTGCACATCAGTAAAGGTGAAATAAAATTGTTGACTGGATTGTATGGATCAAAGAGGAAATTCTCAAGAGGAATTTTCTATGAAGAAGGAAGAAAGAGCATTAGGGTTAGTTGGTGATTCAAGTTGTTAAAAGAAAACATATGTTAGCTAAACTTTATATAATAAGTGAGAGAAATACAAAACAAGGAATAAATATAATCAGGATGGTAAAATACTTTGCTTTCCTGCAATCATGCAAGTCATACAAAAACACAGAGTTTTGTCAAGTAGAATTTGGGCTTCTACCAAGTGATTGAAACTTAGAATTTACCACTTCTGGTGGGATGCACCTTATGGTAATGATATGAAAATGAGAAACTGTTTTCAAATAATGGAAAAGGTCATGAAAGGTAGAATTAAATGTGGTCCCATCAGTTCCTTTTGAAAAAGGTTTGAGGAGAAGTGTTAAAGGAATTTTATTAAAAAGACAAACAAACAAACAAAACACACACACACACACACACACACACACACACACACACACACACACACACACACACACAAACTGGTGAGCCCATTAAGGAAAGCATTTGAGTTTCATAAAGAAGAGCCAGCCCTAAAGCCAAACAGGAGAAACTTTTGAGGATTCTAACCCTATGCTGGCCCACAGATTTTGGCTGAAGATTATGTAACTAATATAACATGCAGTGTCTTTCTGCAGAGTTTCCTCTGTCCCATTCAGTGGCATCTGGAAGAACCCTGGAGTGGAGAATGGCTGAAGCTCACCTATGTTGGGTGCCCTGGCAGATTCACCCTCCAATTGCTGAATGATTAGTTTGCTGTCCTTTTCCTTATTATCCTGGAAGATCAGTATTTCCCAGAGAACAAAAAACAACCCAAGGTTACTTCTTCCTTGGCTTTTAGCCTTGACTCTGTTTGCAGAGATTTGTTGTAGAAATTCACTCATTTTCAGAATATGACATACATGATATATTTGTAGGAGAGTTTGATTTATTATGTCCTAATTTCTGAAGTGGCTTGGGTTTTCACATTTGAGAGTCATTAAACTAATCATGAATGGGTTATTGGTCTTTTGACCTTTACATATTGTTGACTTGTGAGTCTCTGACAGTGTAACTATTGCTGTGTGACTTTGTTAGAAAATAATTTAATGACAAAATTCAGATTAGGTTCTCTCTAATGGAATTCAAAGGGCCTTGGCAGATTGGGAAAAGGAATGTTGGAAAATATAAAGTGATATGATATGACTATAGGAAAATTCTGTTTATTGGACAGATTTTAGGTTTCCTTAAACTTAAATCCTTCAGGGAAATTTAACCTAAATGATGTGATTTTTATATAAAGTAAATACTCTATATTATTCCTTTTGATTGGAGAAAACAAGCACAGAACCCATCAATCTCAGAGTCCCTGTATTATTTATGTACTATGAATGGTACGAAGTAGATAGCAAATGTTGTTTGATAAAGCGTCTCACATTTCATGCTGTGATAACTATAGCCAACATCAAAACCAAAACAAAAATTGAATTTGGCAAAATAGCATTTGTGCCAAAAGGGAAATCAACTCACTGTTTAAAAAGAGCCATTTCAAAAAGGTAAGACTAAAGATTTCCAAAGTAGACGCATCCAACAGCCATTTCCTATCTGTACTGCTAAATACAAGTCAGTGACTTTATTTGATCTATGTTAAATTTACTAAACAGAGCTGTGACTTCTTGGCAAAACAAGAAGACCATGTTGTTTATTGCTGTTTGAGAGTGCATTACTGCTTAAAATTTAGGCAGGGAGGTGACTGCAATTGCTGATGAAATGGCTGCTTAACCATCAGGTCTGTGACTATACTTTTACCTCCTGCCTTCCCACTCATCCAAGAAGATAGCAGAAAATGGTAGTGATGGCTTCTGATATGCTCTACAGCAAGCCAGAAAGTTCTTACTCATTCACATCCTGTATGCAGTATCTTGAGTGCTCAGGGTAGGTGGAAATAAGAAAGTGGTCTAAAACAGGGGAGGAAATGATTGTTTCTGGTTCTCTAGGCCCAAGGCACCAGAGTTCTTCTGTGTTAACTTGTGGTCTCGGTCTGCCTGGATGCGCTATGGGTTTCCTGAACACTATTTTAGGCCTTCAGAATTAAGGCTACACATCTTCGAAGTTACCTGACCACTCAGCTTCCTAGTCCTTAACGTATTATGTCTTGTCCCTCTATTATTCTCTTGCTTTAGAGGTCAGAGGCAATACCTTCATATTTTGAAATCTTTGTCTACACCAGTGATAGCCTGATTTGAGCTCTAAGCACCTACCAATGGGAGGTGTCCAGAGAGCATTTTATGCCTCTCTGAGCTAAGCAGTGTCCAGAGTCTATGCAACTTCATGACAATTGCTTTACCTCTCCTAAATTTAATTTTTTATATGTAAAAAGTAGATGGTGGTAATTATATACTTCATTTTCTCTTTCAACATATATTTAACAAGTACCTTTAATGACCTATGTTCATGATGGTATACAAGATGTAGTATCTCTTTCAAGGATATTAGAAACTAGTGAAGGAAGGCAGAAAAGAAAATAGATGTGACAGGGTGAAAATTAGTAATATATGAGTGTTATTTAGCATTTCCTTTTCCCTTGATTACTAAAATGTATTCTGGCTTTGATGCTTAATTCTTAATTTCTTTCCCTGAATTCTTTCACCCACTCTTAGAGGAAGGCTTTATAATTGCCAGATTGATTATTTTGAGCTTCTGCAGTGTAAGAGCAGCAGGCTGGGGACACGGAAATCTCACAGACCAATGTTACAGCAGGAGATTTTGAGGGGACCATTGGAAGCAAGGAATATTAGCAAGGAAGTGAAGTAAGATATAGGAGAAAAAGTGACTTTTAAAATAACAAAATTGTGGAAATTGTAGGCTGATCATATGCACGCCTTCTGTGTTGCCTGAGGCCCCCCTGGAAGAGAAGCTAGAAGTTAGATAAAGAGTAAACCTGAAGTACAGTGAAGAATGTGGAGGGGGCAAATGCGGACCTGAAAGATTTTCAACAAACTTCTGGAAGATGGAAAGTGAATGAGAATTTCCTGTTTACTTCCAGCCGAATTGCATCCCAGTTCTAGAGAACAGTGTGAGGAGCTGTAGGAACATGAGTCAGTCTACACGGCAGAACCTGGAGAGACTCTGGAGTGAGATGCTGTAGAGTGAGAGGAAAGGAGAGATGGACTAAAACAGTGGTGAGTGTGCTTGAGGAGGGTGGATTTGAAGATCTGTAAAGGGAATGACTTTGTCACATTTCCCTCCCCAAACCCCATGTGAAAAGTGACTGGAACGTAATGTTACCATGAGACCAAAAGAAAATTCTGCTTCAAGGAAGTGGAATTAATTATCTAGAGAGAGCTCAGTTGTCTAGTACTTAGTATAGGTGATCCAGGATCAAGCTCTCCTTTCAGGATTTTGAAGGACCTGCCCCTGTGACCACCTGAACTCTAAATCCAGCCTGCTAGTGGACATTTAGGGGCCTAGAGCTTACTTTATAATTCTTCTTTTAGGAAAAGAGCAAAGGAGGTGAAAACTAAAGAGCAAACAAACCTTACTAAGCAGCAGAAGAAATCCATACTAGCTGTTTTCAGCCTTCTAGTCCTCCTTCTTAGATAAAGATATATGGTCAAAGTCATTGGAAAATGAGAAGGAACAATCAACTCTCTGAAGTTGAAAAGCCAACTACAGGGGCAAAAAAGAATACTTAAGGGAACAGAAGAGAAGATAACTTTTAAAAACATGCTTTAAAAGAGACCTGGGAAGACTTTGCGTCCAAACAAAAAATAAAAAGAACTGAAAGGGATAAAAAGGGACAAGCCAAATAAAAACAGAGATTATTGAAATAAAACATGTGGTTGAAGAGATAGAAAACAAAGTTAAGACAATTTCCTAGAAAGTAGAATAAAATGAACCAAACCTACACTTGTCATGTATGAGTTTACCATGTTGAAAAGTTTGAAAACCTTAAATGGCTTGTGATAAGACAAATTAGTTTTCACCTCATAAATAATAAATATCCACATTCTTCTTAAATGGAACCATTTTTGGATGCCAAGATGAGGCTCATTTCTCTGATTATTGAAAATGTGCTGCCTGTGTCCACAGGGCATATCCCCTGGGAATGTGGCCATTGCATTTGGACTTCAAATGGTCAGCTTTGAAATGATAATACATTCTTCACGCTGCTAGAAACATGTTAGGCTGTCCATAACTGAAAATCTAACCAACAGTGTCTTAAACAAATAAGGGTTTGTTTTGTTCCCCAAATCAGAAGTTCAGATGTGTTGTTGACTTTTTTATCCTTAGCTGTTGCCTTTTTTGTCCTTGCCTGTGTGTCTTCATGAAGATATCCTCCCACCAGAATCCCAACAAGGAAGAAGGAAGGGGCTCTGTCTTGGTCAATCTCTTGTCTTCTCAGAAAGGAAGCCCCTCCCTAAACTCTGCCTTACATCTCATGGGTCTTATGCTGACCCCACACCAGTTATTGGAAAAATCAAATAAATTCCCATGTCTAGCTTAGACTAATTATGGTGCATCTTCAGGCACTATGGGCATGTCTCCCCTTTCGAGGCTTCTTAGTTTACTCAGGTCTGTCAGTAGGGAAGAAGAATGTTCACTGATCATGCAACAAACTGGACCTGCCACAGGTATAGCCTACAAAATGATTAATTGTTGAACTGGAAGCAGAAGGATTTAGGTAAAATGATAAAGGACACAAATGGGATGTCAGCAAGAACAATGAAACCCAGATCTGAAGAATTCTTAAGGAGAGAAGGTTGTAATAAACTGTGTTTAAATTTCGCTTATTTGTGCATATTTGTGGAATGAGATTCCTTTGTAGGGTAGTTTACTGTGTTCACCCTTCCTGGCCAAGAGTTCCAGATGGCTGATGAATTGAAGTCAAGGAAGAACATTAGAAAGAAAAAGCAAAGTCACCTCTGAATTCCTCCTGGGTGGAATTGATGAGGTTCCTTGTGTGTGTGTGTGTGTGCGCGCGCATGTGTGTGTGTGTGTGTGTGTTTGGGGAAGGGGGGTCTCTTCCCCTCAAAGGAAATCAGAGGGGAAGTTACCTTGTTAGTTACACCAACAGAGCTGTGGTCAAAAAATCAGCCAGTGCCCATGGGCAACCCTCTTGCCTCTCTCTTCTAAGGCAGGCATTTATGTCTGACATACATGTGAGGCTGGTCTAATAAGAGACACAGCAACCCAAAAACGCTTTGAAAAATAAACTGAATTCTGATAAGTTGTAGTGGAAGGCTGCTTTTCTTCTTTAAGGTGGTCTGAGTAGTGAGAGATGCTCTGCCACTACTGAGTATGGAATAGAATGGAAGCACAAAATATTCCTGGCTTTGGGGAGAAACCAGTCTTAGATTTAGTTGACACTGTACTGTCCCTGTCTGCCTCCTAGTCACATCAACATCTATCAAGCTGCAAGAGCTCAGAATTATATCCTATGGCCATAATTCTTTTAGACTATACTAAGTTTATAAAGAGGGATATGCATGCGATCTTTGAATTTGTTTTTTAAATAACCACTTTATGTTATGTTTTAATCCAGTATCAAGCATTGTGGCTGGTATTATTGAAAGTAAAGAGATTACAAAGGCTGCCACAGAAAGTTTACCAGGATCATAAATTGGTGGGAAGAAATATTCATATTTAAGTGAACAGTCAATATTAAATTTGGAGGCTCCTGCTTAATATCCATAATCATTTCACCATATTCTTAATTCAAGTAAAATAATGAGTGAGACTTCAGTCATAACTTCACTATGGGTACCTGTGGGGAGAGGGTGAGGAATGGGGTAGACGTAGCCTTAGTTAGTGCATCTCAAACTCTAGGGTATATTAATATCATAAGGAGGGCTTCTTGAAATACAGATTGCTGGGCCCCCCTGCTGGAGTTTATGATCCACTCGTTTGGGCTGGGACTTGGGAGTTTGCCTTTTGGCACGTTTCCAGGTGATGCTGATACTGCTGGTCGGGGTCATGCTTTGGGAACCACTGGTGTAAAGTAGAGAGAGGCGTGATTGTATGGCAGTGAATAGGTCACGGCTCAGATGTCATGTTGATTCTTTCCCCGCTCACTCATACGTCAATTTACTCTGAACTCCTTGAGGCCTGAATCAAGGTATTGTCCTCTTTATTTCACCAAGGTCTATTGGAAAGCCTGGCACACGGTGGACACTCAATGCATATTTGTTGGACGACACCCTCTGTTGGAACCTTTCTTTGCCTCCACTGATGCCTGATCAGAATTCTCCAAACATTTATGTTTAACACGGTTCCACCAACACAAAATTCCTCCATTTCCAATTTGAAAGAAGGATCTCAAAGAGGCCAGGTCTTTTGTTCCATGGATCATGCTACACTTTCTCTAGATTTGGGATAAATGATCATTTTGTGATGTAAGAAAAATAAAAGACTGTTATTAAACATAGATATAAATGATAATTTTGGGCATGTGAAAACTTGGATTATTTTTATAAGTTACTAAGGAAAATGAAAGAACTCCTAAATTTCAAGCAACTTCACTTTAATTTTTTTGTTTATTTATTCAACTAGCATTTATTAAGCTCTTTACAGATGAATTTCCCCCTACTGGTTTTTCTTCAATACCTATTATCACCTCTACTATATCAGTTGCTACACTTCATATTGAAAAAATAAACATTTCTATTTCTATATCTCCCAGTGGTCTTGGGAGCTCCTTAGATATATATTTCCAAGGAATACGTGTCTGGATTGGGCTTGACATTGGAAATATAAAAATCAGTATCACAGTGGCTTTGCCTTCAAAGACTTACCAGTTGAGGAGGTAAGGCAAGAATATGTACTAAAGTATTCATTTGGCGCCACAAACACTTGTTATCTTCTATGCATAGTGTTATGTTACTGGAAATTGCAAATTATTTGGAGAAAAGATCCTAATCATCTTGAAGAAAAGGACTGGGTATCTCGTAAAATGTCCTACTCATAGACAATGCTCAATGAGTCGTTGTTGAATCTAGTGATATAATTTGATGAAGTCATCCTGAAAGCTTTTGAGGGCAGGACTGCATGATATGCACATATCTTTCATATTTGGCATGACACCTTGCATAGTTAGGCAGTCAGTATATGTGAAAGTTCTCGTAAATGTTAACTTCTTCCACTCCAAAGTAATTTTTAGCCCTATAAATGATTCAATTCTCTGAGAAAAAGACACTCCTGACTAATAATCCTAAAATCAGCAGCTCTTCAACTAAAGTCTAAAAACTGTGCAGTGCTGCATTTAAAACAGCAGCAGCAACAACAAAAAACTAAACAGGGAGGTTAAAATCAAAAGCAACATTAATATAGGATGTGATAAGTCGAAATTATAGTGCGATAAGGGCGCCCAAAATTCTATCAGATCTAATATGGTTCCCATGAATTATAGATGCTTTTGCTGGGTGAAATTACAACCCCACGAGTCTGCTGAGCCTCTGAGCTAAATCTAGTGCTTAACTGAAAAAAATGAGTCTTATTGCACAGGCAAGGAATAGAATGATTAAAGGAAATAAAAATAATGATAGGGGCTTATTTTTTCCCCCAACAACCAGAGGATTTGTGGGTGCTTAGCATGAACTATTAAGATTTGCATTGGCGAATGTCTCTTTAGAACAATTATTCTCTTCAGTCGTGGTTCATTAGCTTTGGCAGAATTCCCTTTTCTTTTTGGATTCAGAAAAATCTGAAGTGTATGGAGTGATGATATTGAGGAAAGTTTGAAAAAGTTCCACCTCAAATTGCCAACTAACAAGGAAAAAACTTATTTCATAGATGCATCTAAGTAACTAAAAATGTGCTGATGTGTTAACCTAAAACTCCTACATATAAATGGAAATGTGTTACATTCTTCCTCTTACCAAGGAGCCAGGATCGTGCAGATTGTGTTATTTATAAATTATGGTGCTACAGGAAAGATCAACTCTCCATATTGGTTTAATCTGCTCCATTTCTGGAATTTGCTGGTGGAGATGCAGATCAACTGGGAACATAGTCGGGTTCAATAATTTGGCTGTTGAACTGTCTTTTGAGGTGTGCCACAGATTCTGTGTGGTTTTATGCAGTGTGCCCCATCAAATTCCTGAAATTCTGATTCTTCATCACAGTATCTTGCAGTATCAATGCTTTCAGGTCATGAGTACCCTGAAATAATAGGGAAGGAACCATTTATATATTTGATGTAAAGAAGGAAAGCAGAAACCTTAGATATCTGGACTTTGCAATCAACTACATTCTCCTAGGAATGGTCCTCCTGCTTTTTTTTTTCACAGCAGACAAGCTTCTTTATCCTGAAACAAACCTGAATTATAATATTGTTCAATGTGAACATATATCCTGTAATAACCATTAACCAGAGCAGTGCCATGGAATCATGTTCCAACTTTGTTTTTTGTCCATTAAAAAAATCTACAGCTTTTAATTCTGAAAATTATTGCATAGAGGAATTTTTCCAATATATGGGGCTGTAGAAACAGGTAGGGTGTAGCTGTGTTATTGTTAGATCTATAGAAATATAAAAATTTATCAGACGTTTGAATAAAGAAGAATATAAAATAAAATTTATAGTTATAAATATAAAAATATTTTTTTCAATATCATATGAATTTATTTCATTAGTAAAATACAAGTAACTTCTAGTCATCATGTGTTTTGTTACTGGATGCATATTCAAAGTACAGCTTTTCTACCATGTGGAACCTTAAAAAACCTTTGTTCAAATCTACATTAAGAAGATTTTCTCACGCCAAAATGATGTGCAGCAAAGGGGTAGGGTAGGATCGCCAGAAACGTGACACGCTCGCCGTCATTCTCACCTCCCACACCCAGGGCAGATGTAGCTTCTTTTTCTGGTGGGCTCAGACTCAGCCTCAAAATCTTTTCCTAAACCTTGCTCCAGGCAGCCACCATCAGTTGAATGGGGATAGTATTAAAAGCAAAAATTTGCACACTGACTCAAGGTTTCATTATATCTAAAAAATCGAGCTCAGTTTCTAAGATCCCAAGATATCCCCTTTCATCTTTAGAAATGCTTTTTGCCTCTTTTTTCTTTTTTTTTTTTTTGACCTGCTACAACAACTTTCTTTTTGGCTTTTTAATTAGGATTTTATTATATATCTTTCTCTCCTTTTATGCTTTCAGCCTTTTTTGTTTCTTTAAGCAACATAATGCAGTTGTATTTAGTATGGTCTGAAAATGTCTTTTCAGACTGTTTAGACCATTACAGTTGTAATTACGGGTGTATTTGGGTATATGTGTCCACTGTCTAATAATTTGCTTTCTTTTCCATGTTTTGTATATTCCTATTTTGCCTCCTTTTTTGGTCCCTGTTTTTTATTATGTATTATTTTTATTATTCCAAGTTCCCTCTCTCGTTAGTTATATATTCTCATACTCTTTTGCTTTACTTTTGTTCATTTTATTTCTTTGTTCTTTTTTTTTACATTAGAGATTACAATGTGAATCCTTAACATTTCAGAGTTTGATATAAATTAATGGTTTTACCACTTCATGGACCATGTTGGAACCTCAGAACCCTCTATCACCATTTACCCCTGCTGCCTCTTTACATTATCTTTGCCTTGAATGTTAGTTCTGCATGTATTTTAAATCCCATCAAATATTCCAATCCTTTTTTGTGGTCAATGTTCACCTAGATTTCTGCACATCTTTACCCATTCTCTAGGTCTTCATTCCTTCTTACATTTTCATGTTTCCAACTGATATCAGGCTCAATTTTCTTCTGCCTGCAGAGCTCCCTTTTATATTTCTTTTAGTGTATTTCTGCTTTTGATGAATTCTCATTTTTTGTTGGTCTGGAAATGTCTTCATTTTAGCTCCACTTTCAAAAGATGTATTTGCTTTGTATAGATATCTGGGTTGGCAATTTATTATCCTTTAGCACTTTAGAGAAAAAATACAACTATCTTGTGGATTCCATCATTTCTACTGAAGAGATTGCCTTTTGGTGGGAGGCTTATTTGAAGAGTGTCTCTTTTTTTTGTTTTTCAGCAGGTTTTTTTTTTTTTTTTTTAATGATGTGCCTATGTAGGTTTGTTGTTGTTGTTTTGTTGCTGCTCCTTAAATCTTTAACTAGGTATTCTTCAGCAATTTTGGAAAAATCCGTCCTCATTCTTCAAATATTGCTTTGTACCATCTGGTTTCCAATGACATATATTTAAAAGTGGGTATCGTATGTTTTTATGCTCTATTTTTAATTCTGCATTTCTTTTGTGGCTAAGTGTTGATACTTTTTGTTAACCCAACCACCAGATCACAAACTATGTCTTGATTTGATTTTAATCTGCTATTAAACCTATCTACTCAGCTTTTATAAAAAAAATTTGTTTTGGAATAATTTCAAGTTTATAGGAAAATTGCAAAAATAATACCAAAGCAAAACAGAGAACTCCCACGTATCTATCACTCAGAGATCCAGATCTGCCAACTTTTAATATTTTGCCAAATTTTCCATATCATTCTATCTATCTAGCTATCTAATCTGTCTGTCTATCTATTTCTCTGTCTATCCAATCTATCTAATCTATCTCCCTATCATCTCTCTATCTCTCTGTCATCTATCTGTCTGTCTGTCTATTTTCTAAACATTTATGAGTAGGCTGTAAATATTATACTCCTTGAATACTTAGTACTTTCATGGATATTTCCTAAGAACAAGGACACAGTTAACAAGCTCAAAATGTTTAACATTGATATAAAACATACAATCTATAGTCCATTTTTTTTGGTTGGCCCAATAATATGCTTTTGGGCATTTTTTCCTCCATTATTAGATCTAGTCCAGCATCATGTATTGCATTTAATTGTCACTGTCTCTTTAGTCTCTCTCTTTATAAAAATTTGTGGAAGCATATATAATATATACAACTTAAAATTTTCCATCTCAACCACTCCCAAGACTTTACAAGTCACAATGTTATGCTACACTCACCATTGTCCATTATCAGAGTTTTCCCATCACCTAAAACAGAAACCCTGCACCCCCATTATGCATTTACTCCTCTTTCCCCTCCCCACTATCCTGGCAACCTGTACTGTATTTTCTTTCTATATGAATTTACCTAGTCTGGTTATTTTATGTAAGTGGAATCATAAATGTACTCCTTTTGTGTCTTATTTCATTCATCATGATGTCTTCAAGGTTCATCCATGTTATAGCATGTATCACAATTTCATTCCTTTCTGTAGATGAATAATATTCCATTATATATATATATATATATATGTATATACTCACACAACAAAATTTTGTTTATCCATTCCTTTATGGATGGAAACTTGGATTGCATTCCCATTTTGGCTATTGTAAATAAAGCTGGTATGAACACTGCTGTATAAATATCTGTCTGTGTCCCTGTTTTCAATTCTTTTGGGAATATACCTAGAAGTAGAATTGCCAGGTTGTAGGTATTCTATAGTAAACTTTTTGAGAAACTACCAAATTGTTTTCCACAAGGCTGCATGATTTTACATTCCCACCAAACATTAAAATTCCTATTTCTCTGCATCTTCCCCTGAACTTATAATTTTCCATTTTTTAATAATTTCCATTCTAGTGACTATGAAGTGGTGTCTCATGTGGCTTAGATTTGTATTTCCCTAATGGTTAATAATGTTGAACTTCTTTTCATGTGTTTATTGGCCATTTGTATATCTTCTTTGGAAAATTGTCTGTTCATGTTCTTTGCTCATTTTTAATTGGATTGTTTGTCTTTTTGATGTTGAATTGTAAGAATTCTTTACTTATTTTAGGTCTTAAACCCTTATCAGATATATTTTCTTCCATTCTATGTGTTGCTATTTACTTTCTTCATAATGTCCTTTGATGCACAAAAGTTTTAAAATTTGATGGAGTTCAATTCATCTCTTTTTTCTTTTGTTGCTTGTACTTTTGGTGTAAAGCCTGAGAATCCTAACACAAACTCCTGAAGATATTTCCTCTATGTTTTCTTCTAAGAGTCTTATAGTTTATGTCATTGGTCAATTTTGAGTTATGTTTTTGTATATGGTGTGATAGGGGGTCCACTTTCATTCTTTTGCATATGGGTACCCACTTTTCCCACCACCGTTTGTTGAAGAGACTATTCTTTCCCCATTGAGTGGACTTGGCACCCTTGCCAAAAATTGGTTGACCATAAATATAGAGATTTATTTTTGTGACTTCAATTCTACTCTATTGGCCTACATGTCTGTCTTTGTAACAGAATCACATTGTTTTGATTACTGTAGCTTTGTAGTAAATTTTGAAAGTGGGACGTGTGGGCCCTCCAACTTTGGTCTTCTTTTTCAATGCAGTGTGCGCTATACAGGGTTCTTTGCCCTTCCATATGAATTTGATGATTAGCTTTCCATTTCTGTGAAGAACGTTGTAGGAATTAAAGGAAAAATCTTATCAGAGAAATTTTGGGTTTACAGAAAAATCATGCAGCATAAAAAGCAGGATTCCCACCCCACCACCAGCATTGGTGTGGAACATTTGTTGCAATTCCTAATAGCACTTTTTAATAATTGCAGTAGCCAGCATTTATTGAAAGATTCCATGTTCCAGGTAGCCACTCTATGGAGCAATTTGCATAGGTTGTCTCATTTAAGACACCCAATATACAGACGTGTGAATAGATCCTATTATTATTATTATTAGTTAGAGAAGTGATAGTTTACAGAAAAATCATGTAAAAAATACAGCATTCCCATATACACCCCATCATTGACTACTTTGCATTAGTGTGGAACTTTTGTTACAATTGATGAAAGAATATTAAAATAGTGTTATTAACTATAGTCCATCATTTACAATAGGGTCCACCGTGTTGTACGGTACCATGTTTTATCTTCTAACTTTCCTTCTAGTAACATACATGATCCAAAATTCCCCCCTTCAACAATATTCATATATATAATTCAGACTGTTAATTACCCTTACAATAATGCACTACCATCACCATCATCCATTTTCAAACCTTTACAATCGACTTAAATAGGAAATACGTACAAGTTAAGCATCAGCTCCTTATTCTTTACCCCTAATCTATCTCCTGGTAACATGTATTCTAGATTCTAACTCTGTGAGTTTACTATGAGTTCATACCAGTGCGATCATACAATATTTGTTTATTTGTTTTTGGCTTATTTCACTCAGCATAATGTCCTCAAAGTTCATCTGTGTCGTCACATGTATCAGGACTTCATTCCTTTTTACGACTGAATAATATTCCATTGTAGGCATATACCACATTTTTTTCATCTTTTAAAAATGTATTTTTATTTTTACTTTTTTTGTGAAAAAACATATATGCAAAAAAGGCAATAAACTTCAAAGTACATTGCAACAGTTAGTTGAGGAACAGATTTCAGAGTTTGATATGGGTTACAAATACAATACAAAGAAATAGTATAAAATCTCATCAAAGTCAGTTACAGGCATGGTCTGTCCTAAGGCAAAATTATCCACTGGCTCTGGACCTGTAAAACTCAGAACAAGTTATTTGTTGTCAACATACAAAAGAGGAACATTCATGGGATACATACACCCATTTCCATAGGGAGGAAGGAACACGGGGGTCACAGGACCTAAGCAGTTTCGAAAACTTTCAGGGCAAAGTCCATTAGATTTCAAAGTCTGAGAGTCATTTATTTTTAGGGTTTAGAAAGTGGCAGTCCCCACTTTCCAAGGGCCTATGCAGAGGCCTGTCTCTCTCTGAATGCAACCTTGGAGGACATTGGGGAGACCCCCTTTTTCTCAGTTCCACCCTCTCCAAGGATTGGGGCGTCACCTGGGCTCTCTGCCATCTCCAGGGCACATGCTCAGCCTCTCCATGTGGTGCAGCCAGGCTGTCCCCAACCCCCAAGGAAAGTGCTTCACCCTCTCCAAGGCCTGAGGTGGCATGACTCTTCCACTGCAATGATGTGGAAGGCACATCCTCTGCCTTCGGGGAAACTCACCCTCTCCACTTACTTGGGTGGGTCCACTCTTCGGGCCCAAAGCTTCTTGACTTCAGATCCCAGCCTCTATAGTTTTACCTCTGAAGTTATTTTTCCTCCACTGTCCATCTCAGTCCTGACTGGCAGTGGTTCTCTTTTTACAGATCCTGCAACACTCTTGTTGGCTTTCTATGCAGTAGCCTCGGAACATGCCCATCAGACATAAGGACTTTCCACAAATCCTTCCTGGATAACTCCAGGTCCAATCCTGGCTTTCTCTGAAATGGCTGACTGGTTCCACATTTGGCCAGATCCTCACATGGGGCACTATTCTTTGGGGTCTCCCTTCTTGGACACCCAGAATTTTCCAGAACATCAATTTCTGGTTTCTTCGTACCCAAGAGTTCAGTTCTCTGCTTTTCTTTCTCCTTTCGCATTTCACTATAAGCTGTGAGGAGAAACCAGACTGCACTTCCTGCATTTAATTTGAAGATCTCTTCTGCTAAATATCCAAGCTCATGGCTTTTAAAATCTGCTTTCCAGCCAAAGCCACTAGTCAACTTTGCTAGATTATCTGCAATTTTAAAACAAGGATTGCTTTCCTTCCAGTCTGCAATAACACGTGTCTCATTTCTGTGTAGAACCTGGTCAGAGGTATCTTTAGAGTCCACATTTCTACCAACAGTCTCTTCAAATTATTCTGGGCCTTCTCTATCCATTTAAAAAACCATTCCAACATGTTTGGTATTTGCAAACCACAGTAGCACTCCACTCTCAGTACCAAAATCTATTCTAGTTTGCTAGCTGCTGGAATGCAATATACCAGAACTGGGATGGTTTTTTAAAAAGGGGAATTTAATAAGTTACAAACTAACAGTTTTTAGGCCATGGAAATGTCCCAATTTAAGCAAGTGTATAGAAATGTTCAATCTAAGGCATCCAGAGAAAGATACTTTGATTCAAGAAGGCTGATGAAGTTCAGGGTTTAAGTGGAAAGGCACTTGGTGAATATGGCAACATCTGCTGGCTTTCTCATGGCTCTACAAAAAAGGAGTCTCTCCAAAATGCTTCCTCTTTTAAAGGATTAATGGATGGAGTCACAACTGTATGGAAGCTACCTGATCAAAAGTTACCACCCAATTGGGTGGGTCACATCTCCATAGGAACAATCAAAATGTTCCCAGCCAGCAATATTGAATGAGGTTTAAAAGACATGGCATTTCTGGGGTCTACCATTGGTTCAAACCAGCATACCTCTTCAGATTAAATTTACCAGTGACTTTTTATGCTTCATGTAGAAATGTCTAAGCACATGTTCCGTCACATTTCATTTTCATTTTGTAGTGCTGTAGTAACTTTTCTCTTTCTTGCTTTAAAAAATAGGCACTCTTTCATGCCAGATATTACCAAAGTCATACAGATGGTGCCGTACCCATACAAAACTCCAAAATCCAGATGATTGACTGCATTTTTTATTCTTATCTGGATATTTTGGTGTTGTGTAGATGCTTTCTAAAAGGACAGTTTTTCTTATATTTTAAGAAATCTAATATTGTAATGGATTCAGACACTCTATTAATGTGATACATCAATTTTTTTTCGATATGTTAATCCATCCTTGGATGCCTGGGATAAATCCCACTTGGTCATAGTTTATAATTCTTTCATGTGCTCTTGGATTTGGTCTACTAGTATTTTGTTGATGATTTTTGCATCTATGTTCATAGGGAAAATTGGTGTGTAATTTTCTTTTCTGGGATATGTTAACCTAGTTTTGGTATTGGTTTGATTGCTGGCCTCATAGAATGAATGAGAAAGTCTTTCTTTCACTTTCAATTTTTAGTAGAGTTTGAAAATATTGGTGTCAATTCATCTTTGAATGTTTGGCTAAATTCACGACTGAAGCACATAGATCTTGTTTTTTTCTTTATTGGGAGGCTTTTGATTAATGAATTACTAACTGGTTATTTGTTGATTAAGATCTTCTATATGTTCTTGAGTCATTTTAAATAATTTATGTGTTCCTTGGAATTTGTCCATTTCATCTGAGTTATTTAATTTGTTGGTATACAATTCTTCATAATATCTTGTAATTATTTTTATTCCTGTGAGGCCTGTAGTAATGTCCCCCTTTTCATTTCTAATCTTTGTTATTGGTGTTCTTTCTCTTGCTTGCTTTGTCAGTCTAGAGGAAAGTTTGCCTTTGCAGCCTCCTTTCTTTACCCTGCTTGCGTTTCCCCCCTAACTATAGAGTCCTGTGCTCTCATCCTTTCCAAACTTACCATCCAGGGCATTGCCCCAGAGTTGCATATCAGAGACACATTAATATTTTGATCACCATAAACTGTTTTCCAACAGATGCCAATTACATAGATTGCAGTGTGAATAAGGACTACCAAAGTCCTGCATTATGGCTGTATCCCAGAGCTTCCTGTACAAGCCTTGCTTAGGTCATCCTGCAAGTACAGTACTCTTGGATTCAGACTGTCCTCCTTTTATAATAGCATCCCTCACTCCTGCTCTATGTCCTTTGCCTCCCAATTTCTGTAAACTTTCCAGATACCTGGAAGTTTAGACTCTATAGCTAAAACAGAATGTAATCTTTATAGTCTAGTGTGTTCCTTTTCTCAATTAATTAGTTTTCATTTTAAAAGACTTCCACTGATTATTGAAAAGTTTTCAATCCAAAGGAATGGCTATCACATTGGCAGATATATTTCTGCAGACTGGTGGGGAACATTGAAGGAGTACATTAAATTTCGATCATGACTATTTAATCTTTTTAGTAATCTACTATATCACATATGTCTAAGAATGAACCTAAAGATGGATGATCATGTATTTCAGAGTTTAGTATATTTTGTTTGTTTCTCTTCAGCTACTATATAGTCTAGCCCTGTATAGGCCTGCATTTAACAGAATTTGAGCTTAGGAGTTTTCCAATGCCTATGATAATATTTATGTTAAGTCACATGTGTATTATAATGGGCATAATTAACAATGTCTTTATTTGGGAACGTTTTGCAACACAGTTTTCAATGTTTGTGATATTTTAAAACTTTTATGTCAATTTTTGAATCACTTGTCCTTCTATATCCAGGTACTTAATTATGCAATGTCAGAAATTCAATTTAATTACTGTACAAGGTAAAATTTAATAGCAAACTTCATGAGGAGCATATAGTGAATGTCTTATTACATTGAAAAAATGAATATCCTTGTAATAATCTTTGATGGCTTCAGTAAAGAACTATTTAGAATGACTTTAAAAATTTACACAATTACAGACCACACATGTTCTTAATCTGACTCTGTGCGGAGAACAAAGGACAGAGAGCAGTGTCATCACCAGGGAATGTGCATGTGTCTTCAAGTGAATATGAAAATGTTGTGTGCGTCAATGTGGTAAATGGGAAGTTATTGACTGGCAGGAGAAAAGATGTTTAGATCTATCCCACTTTTCTGAAGGCTACTTTTCTGCAGAAAAGGAATGAGTATATACTTTTGATGCACAATTTTTGTTTTTGTTAAGTAAAACAGATTCAGAAAATTACACATAGCACAGAAATTATTGTGCATAGCATAGTGAATTTTTTAGCATCATGAATTACCATAAGTCAAATCATTGTAGAGGTCAAGAAACAGAGCTTGGCCAGCCACTGCAGAAGTTGTCCACTTGACCCATCCCAGTGGTAACCCCTTCCCTCCTCTTGACACTTTTTTTTTTCATGGGCAGGCACTGGGAATCGAACCCGGGTCTCCGGCATGGCAGGCAAGAACTCTGCCTGCTGAGCCACCGTGGCCCACCCCTCTTGACTTTTATGGTAATGTTTTCATTAAAAATTTTCTCCCAAGTGCATATCTCTAAACACTGTGGTCAATTTTGCCCATTTTTGAAAAGTATTTTTAAGGCTTTTAAATCTAAATGTTTTCCCACATCTGTTTTTATGCTCTTGCTATTTATTGGTTGAATAACCCAGGTTGCTTGACCTGTAGAGATCATATTCTCTGGATTTTGCTGATTACATTGATATAACCTAGTTTTGGAGTATTAATTACCTCCTTACAAGTTGCTAGGCAGTTTGGAAGTGGTGTGAGGCTTGAGTTAATAAGAGAAACCATTCATCGATCCACACATGTCCTTACCAAGTTGACAAAAACCTTGTTGCAACAACAGTAAAAAAGAATGTGTTTCAGAAGCTTGTACAAAGCTTTTCAGTAATATTGTTGAGAGGTACTAATAAATGAATATACTCAAAGTTTTTAATCTAATAAAAGGCCAAGATTTATGCTTATGCACAAAGGCTTGACTTTCCGAGTGTCTGTCTACTGATTGCCTTAGATAATGAGAGAAGAAGAGATCCATGAACAGAGTGATTAGTATCTCTTTGGGCAGAGTTCAAAGCCAGCTATTTATGGCTTAAAAATTATGCCTCTATAAACTTGCATTGAACTGTAATTTTTTTTAGGTTGGCAATTAAGCAACTTTTTAGCAGCACTTAAAAAACTAAAAGGCCAGTTACAACATTGTATTTTGTAATTATTAAAATGTTATAGAAATTATGCATTTAAAAAAGATAAAGTAAATATATAATTGTTCATAGTGGTAAAATTATAGGTGTTTCTTTCCTCATATTTTATCTCATGTTTTCATGTATATAAAAAGATACATTCATATTATGTCACATACATCTTTTTTAACCATTTTTTATTGTGAAGTATAACATATACAAAAAAAGGAATAAGTTTGCAATATGTGAACATAGAATTCACAGAATGGCCTTTAAAGATTGTCATCTCAAAAGTCCAAATTTCAAAGGCTTAGTACACAAACACACACACCCACACACAAGTACATTTTAATAAGTAGTTACAGAATGGATTTTAAAGTTTGGTATGGGTTATAGTTCCATGATTTTTAATTTTTTCTTCTAGCTGCTCCAAGACACTGGAGACCAACAGAAATATCAATATAATGACTCAGCAGTCATACTCATTTGTTAAATCCTATCTTTGTTACACTCTTCCTTCTCTTTAAATAACAAATATACATAAAAGCAATAAATTTCGAAATACATCGCAACAATTAGTTGTAGAACAGATTTCAGAGTTTGGTATGGGTTACAATTCCATAATTTTAAGTTTTTACTTCTAGCTGCTCTAAGGTATTGGAGGCTGAAAGAAATATCAGTATAATGATTCAGCACTCATACTCATGTGTTAAACCCGATCTTCTCTGTATAACTCCACCATCACCTTTGATCTTTCTCTCACTCTTTAGGGGTATTTGGGCTAAGCCCATTCTAACTTTTTCATGTTGAAAGGGGCTGTGGATAATATGGGATAGGGGAATGGAACTAGTTGATATTCTGGAGAGGCTGGCCTCTCTGCATTTCAGGACTTATTTGGTCCAGGGGACCCATCTGGAGGTTGTAGCAATCTGGAAAGTTACCCTAGAGCATGGAACCTTTGTAGAATCTTATATAATGCCCTAGGTGTTCTTTAGGATAGGCAGGAATGGTTTTGATTAGGGTTTGGCATATTATGATAGGTAGCAATGTCTAACTGAAGCATGCACAAGAGTGACCTCCAGTGTAATCTTTTGACTCTATTTGAACTCTCTCAGCCACTGATACCTGATTTGTTACACTTTTTCCCCCTTTTGGTCAGAATGGCATGGTTGACCCCATGTTGCCCGGGCCAGGTTCATCCCTGGATGTCATGTTCCATGTAGGGGGGAGGACAATGGTTTCACTTGCTGAGTTGGGTTTAGAGAGAGAGAGAGACTACATCTAAACAACAAAAGAGGTCCTCTGGAGGTGACTCAGGCATAACCATAGAAGTAGGCTATGTTTCTCCACTATATACATAAGCTTCACAACAGAAGGCCTCAAGATCAACGGCTTGGCCTATTGATTTGGGTGTCCCTAATGTTTGGCACAGTATCCGGGGTTTCCCTGATGGTAAAATTTAACAGTTCCATAATTTCTCTCCCATTCCTCAAGGGACTTTGCCAATACTTTTTGGTTATCTTCTTAATATACTCTGGGATGTATCCAGGCATTACATTAAGCTATACAGGATTAAAGGCCCTCATTCTTATCCTGGGCTCCCTGTGTTTGGATTGTTTAAATGAACTATCCAGACAGGTTGAGTTAGATTATGTGCTACATAAAACTTAGGTTCTGGACATAATAAAACTTTCTTCCTTTGGTCTCAAAGAGTAGGTGAAGTTCTAAAATACAGGCAATGTCTTCCTTACCGCTGTATTCTGAATGACCTTAATCCTGACCCGATCAGTTCACTCTTATCTCTAAATACCAGGTTATACATATGTAAAGCAGCCCCTCAAAATCCAGAAACAATTCCCTCTCTGGACTAAATGTGACTGCTATAAAAGCTTATAATCTAGGCCCCAGTTTTCTTATAAGTATTTTCCAAATGGGATCAAACAATACTGCTCTTTTGATTCTGGCTTATTTTGCCTCACAAGTGTTGCACAAGTTCAGCCACATCATTGCATGCCTCACAACTTCGTTCCTTTTTGTAGCACCACCATGCTGAATCATATGTTTATGCCATCGTTCACCAGTCTACTTCTCAGTCAGTGCATCCTTCAGCCACCTGCATTCACTAGGCATCATATATAGTGTCCAAAATCCACAGCCCATCAACACTCACAATTTTAGATAATTTCACTGTTCCCAAGAGAAAGATGGGAAATAAATACACCCTCACCAAACAGAAGATCCAAATCTCCCCTTAATTCTTGTCTCTCCCTTCATTATATACCCTTGGTATTGCTGTGGTCCTGTTGATGTTTTCCTGTTAAAAATAGCCCATAGCATGCAATAACAACTTTCCCCCAATACCCTGAAATTATATATGCTTTGAACAAGATTCATACCTTTGGAGTAGTTCATGCAAGAACTTATTAATGTTTGTAGTGTTAATTGGGGGGATCCATGAATCTATACAATCCCTTTCTATCATGTTCACCTTCATTATAGTAATATTACTTACAGACCCACTAGTGAGTCTGCTTTCACTTCTGTCTATTCCCTTACAACTAAATTCAACCTCAGTAGTAAACTGTTCACCCATCTCAAGCTTCTGTGTATTCTAGGTTCCCTATTTCTATGTACTAAGCCTCTGATTTTACTTTTACCTTGGTCATAAAAGTGGAATCATACAGTATCTGTTCTTTTGTGTCTGGCTCATTTCATTCAGCATTATGCCCTCAAGGCTCATCCATCTTGTCATGTGCTTCAGGATGTCACTTCATCTTACTGCTGCATAATATTCCATCGTATGTATGTACCACATTTTGTTAATCCACTCGTCTGTTGATGGGCACTTGAATTGTTTCCATCTTTTAGTGATTGTGAGTAATGCTGCTATCAACATCGGTGTGCAGATGTCTGCTTGGATTGCTGCTTTCAGTTCTTCTGGGTATATTACTGAGTAGTGGTATTGCCAGGTCATGGGAAACTTGATATTTAGTTTTCAGAGGAACCGCCAGACTGCACATATATCTTTTAAGTTAAAAAAAATTGATAGATTTCCCCACAGTTTTTGTTGAATGATAAACATATTGAAAGGATCTTTTTTTTTGCAATTCCTTTTATCCCTCTAAACACACTGCTTTGCCCTCAATGCATAGACTGTGTGTGCTGCATAACGTAAAGAATTTCTAGTTAACTCAGTACGCCACATGTCCATTTGTTTCCATGCCAGGCAAAGCAGAAGAGCAGTGAAAACTTTTGCTCCTAATAGAGTATTCATTCCCCCCCCCCCAAAATATGTATTTATCCACACAATAGTAAAATATGTATATATATATTAGGTGCTAGATATTTGTACAAGGCAAGAATTCAATCTAAAACTTAGAACAGTAAATAATTAAATAATTAAAAATTTTCTAGTTTTAATTGTGTTATTTACAAAGCTCATAACCCTGGAATATTTTCCTCATCTGAAAGAACTTTCCCTATCTAGTGAATGGTTATCCCTAGTTATCAGTTAAAATAGTGTTCTGTCATTTTTACACCATTATTTGTTATTGCACTTAGTGTGGAAACAAATTGAATCTGCTCTCAGCATGTTGTGGCAGAGTTTTGGAACCAGCTCCTTTAGAAAGATCTACCAGCTTGATGGCCTTGTCAGAGTTTCAAAATTTCTAAGTAGTCTCTAATCTCTTATCCTCTTCTGATCTTCAAGAGCACAGCCAATTACTGTGGATTAACATTTCTTATCAATGGGCCAGGTGGCACCTCCCATGAACATGCACTGTACATGACATGACATACACATGACATAAGTGGCTCTTGACATTTTCAAGATCATCCAGGAACTTATGGACCATCTCATCGGTAGTCCCAGTGGCATGCTTTAGAGTTTCTTGCTTCTGGAAGTTTCTAATTGTTTCTACTGAAACTTCAATGGGCAGAGTTCTCCCATCAAACGATTTGCAGTTAGATTTAATTCTTCTCTTCCTCCGTCGCTGATCTGCCTCATGACCTGGCTATTTTGGATACTGTGAATCATCTCCAAGAGGGTTCTTTCTCTTGTTCAGTAGCAATTGCTGCATCTCTCAAAGCTTCAACCTTCTGGTCCAGGCTCTCCGGCAGGTGGCTGAGCGGTTGGCTAAGGAGGAGAGCGGCAGAAGCGCCCCTGGTGGGCTTTGGTTGACCTTCCCTTGAGCCATCTGAGCCTCCAGGAGGGTCAGCCACGAGGTCACCAGCCCCTGGCAGTGGGACTCGAGTGTTCCCATGGTTGCAGGCGTCACCATCCAGACTGTATTTTTGAAAAGAAAGAATTTTTGCATGTACTTTCATGGTCCTATAGGACATAAATGTTGCAAATAAAGGATAGGGGGTAAGTTAGTAGAGTGCTCTAGTGATTTGAAATGGCTGGTTTAGTACTTGCACACAGGAGCTGTTGAAAGATGGTGGGTCCCTTCTACCTCCCCACTGGCTCCTCAGTCCAATCTGAAAATTGTTCACTTCACGTTTGTGCCTTCTCTTTGTTTTTGCGTTTTAATTTTTGACAAATTATTTAGCAATCAATTTTCCTTTTTAAAAGAACAAACTATTTTGAACAAATATTACAAATTTAATATATGCACATCTATGTAGTCACCAAAGAACGTAAAAAATAAAATAAAAATAAAACAGCCTAAAAAATAAAACTTGTTCCTAATCCCATTTCTCTGAGTACTACTTTTGACTTTGGGGCTTAATGTTTTTATCATGTGTTTATTTTTAATTGCATATGTTTGTATTTGTAACTCAGGAACATATAATTCCTTAAAGTATATAATAAGACATATATATATGACATATAAATCAAAGAAATTTAGCTCTCCACTAAAATGTAAGTGAACAAAAGAACATTGACTGAAACTGTCACCCAAATAGATTAAGCCTTAAAGTTCAAAATCTGGGCAGGCGATGGTGGTGCAGTGGCAGAGTTCTTGCCTGCCATGCTGGAGACCTGGGTTTGATTCCCAGTGCTTGCCCATGAGGAAAAAAAAAGTTCAAAATCTGTAACTCAGAAATAATTGACTCACTGTCATAGAAAACTATCTGAAATGACGCAGCATCTTGCTGTTATAACAGGTCCCCACCTCTGGACTACGGCGTGGCCCAGGTAGTGCTGGTTCTGGTTGCCCGGGGTTCCTGCACCTGCCTCAGAAGGCCTGGGCACTGCCAGAACCCCTCAGAAGGCTGGTGTCCAGCCCTGCCCAGCAGGCCCCGCTCTGCCTGAACCCAGGAGGCTGGACAGGGCAGCATGGACCTCGGGGCGGGGGGTGGGGGTGGCTGTGTAGAATGGAGAGTGATCCAGAGGAGACAGTGTTATTTTAGGAGGTGCATGAAACAACAGAGGAGTGGGTGGAAGTTCTGAGTCAGGAAATTTTGAGAGACTTTGTTGGGAACCAGAGGAGGGGGGCTGGTTAGGGGAAGGATTCAGGATCTCTGTGTGACAGATTAAGGTGGCTGGAAAGACTGATGGTGGCTGGAGAAGAAAGGTGGTCTAGGGTATGTGGAAGTATTGGTTTAAAGAAGTGTAGGGGGGGAGTCTGTAGCAAGTAGGTTAGAAGAGGCCTGTGGTAGGCAGAATTCTAGGGTGAACCTCAATGGCCATACCCTCCCCCTGCCTTGTGTCACCTTCCCCTTTGCGCAAAGGGAACTTATGCATAGGATGGGGTAGCACTCCTGTGATTGTTATGTTTTATGGCAAAGGCAAGAGGGTTTTTCAGGTGGGCCTGGTCTTATCAGGTGAACCCTTTAAAGGAGGGAAGCTCTCCTGCTGGCCTGAAGAGGCAAACAGCCATGTTGTGAACTTCCTAGAGATGAGTATCCTCTAGGAGCTGACGTCCTCAGTATAGCTTGTAAGGAACTGAAGTCTGCCAACAACCAGAATAAACTTGGAAGAGGTCCCTGGGCTCCAGATGCAGCCTTCTGAGACCCTGAACAGTGGGTTTGGCTAAGAGGTGCTTGGACTCCTGACCCAACCAAATTGTGAGATAACAAATTTGTGTTGTTTTTAGCCTCTAAGTTAGTGGTAATTTGTCGCACAGAAATGGAAAACTATTACTGGACCTCTCCTAAAATGCTTACTTGGGACACCAAGATACCTATCCAGGCTTCTAGACAAAACTATCATAGTGACATGGATCATTTTGGAAAATATTTTGCCTATATGATGGCACATTTGCCTAGGTCTGTTCCAAGAGCCATGCTTGAGCTGGTTTTCAAGACCATGTTTTCTTATTTCTTAGTTTTGCAGTGTTCTGTAGCCACTGATTAGAAGACTTCAGAGTCTTTAATAATCTCCTTTATCTATTAAATAATGGAATGTGAAAGTGGTAAATTTTATGCTAAATTGGTTCCTTTTTAATAAAAAATTGACATCTTCATCCCTATAATTAATTAACTTCCAATGGTCCCACCTGACTTTGCCAGCCATCCCCTTAATGAATTCTGATCTACAATTATAGTTGGGGGAAACAAAAATGATAATGTCTTCATAATTTTCTAATTGGCTTTTGAGGCAAGTCTGAGAGGAATATTAGAAACCCAGGATATAGACAGAAATTCTTAGCGCTGATAAAAAAAAAAAGAAGAATTTTATGCTTTGGAAACAACTATTCAAAACATATGTACCACATCCTTCTGCTTTTATGTTTAATCTGTGCTCTTCTAGCCAGAATCCATTGGAAGATTAATGATCTCTATATAACGTTTTGTATTTAAAATACAGAATGTGCCCTTACTTTGATTTTTTTTTTTGCACGGGCAGGCATCGGGAATTGAACCCATGTCTCCTGCATGGCAGGTGAGAACTCTGCCTGCTGAGCCACCATGGCCTGCCCTACTTTGACTTTTAATGTACTTTGTATGAAGACAATTATTCATTAAGAAATGAAGGGGTCCGAAGGAATCAAATTCGCCTGCCTTTTATATCCTCTCCACTCAGAGCAAGTGATCTTCTGAAGACACAAGGTTAAACAAATCACTGTAATCAGAGAAAATGGCATATTTAAATTAGTGTGAATGTGTTTTATTTTAGGAATTTACTTTATGATAATGTCACAGAATGGGAAAGAATCTTCTCCATCTGTTTGTAGGTTGCGCATGAGAAAAGCTACCAAATGGAATGGTCAAAGATATATAGTTTAAAGTAGATGTCTCCTCTTCCTTCTT
>PVIY010019775.1:0-45241 GCA_004026745.1 Myrmecophaga tridactyla
GGTTTAGGTGCCCTCTGTGTGGGGCGAGTCGTGGGTCACGGGGCTGTGCTGATGAGGGTAGCGCATTCAGGGAACGCAGCTTGGCTTACTTCCTAGTCCCGGTCTCCCAGTCTGTGCACTCCTGTGGGCTCTGCACTTTTGCATAAGGCTCCTGGTTTCTGCTTCTCAATTCCTCAGCTTTTGCAACCAGGGCCGCCCTATGTGGTGCAGAAGGCTCTCTCAGGTCAGTTGCACTCTTGAATCGTCATCTCAGTCCCTTCTTTAACTTTTCCTTGGAGCAAGGCTGAACTCAATCTACCCTGTTCAGCCATCTTCCCAGAACTGTCCTGTCTTTTCATTTTTCAACGGACAGAACGCCCTTTAATATTTCTTGAAGGGCAAGTCTCTTGATAACATATTCTCGCAGTATTTGCTTGTCTGTGAAGATTTTCAACTCTCCCTCACTTTTGAAGGATAACTTTGTTGGATAAAGAATTCTTGGCTGACAATTCTTCTCTTTCAGAATTTAAATATGTCATACCACTACCTGCCTGCCTCCTTGGTGTCCACTGAGATGAGTACTTAGTCTTAGGTGGTTTTTCCTTGTACGCGGTGAATTGCTTTTCTCTTTCTGCTTTTAGGACTTTTCCCTTCTCTTCAGCATTTGATTAGTACATGTCTTGGAGTGGGTCTGTTTGGATTTATTCTATTTGTAGTTCACTGGGTTTCTTTGATTTGATATTTATGTCTTTAAAAAGGCTTGGGAAATTTTCCCCAATTATCTTTTCAAATACTCTTCCTAGACTTTTTATCTTCTCTTCTCTTTCTAGGACACCAGTGATTCTTATATTTGTGTGTGTCATGTTGCTCATCATTTTCCTGAGATCCATTCAGATTTTTCCATCTTTTAACCAAGTTTTCTTTTGTGCATTCATATTAAATTGCCCTGTCCTCTAGTTCATTTGTTCTTTTTTCTGCTTCTTCAAATCTGCTACTGCACATCTCTAGTATATTTTAATTTGAGCTATAGTATCTTTTATTTCCATAAGAGCTGCCACTTTTCTGTTTACTCTTTCAAAGTCTTTTTTATGCTCTTCTAGTGTCTTGATAGCCTTCATGTCCTTGGCCAACTCACTGACGTTTTCTGCAGATTTGTATGTACTTCTTTGATTAGCTGTTCCAAATTCTGTCCCCTCTGATTTTTTTTTTCCCTTCTGCCTTTTTTTTTTTTTTTTGTCACTTGACTTGGCCATATCTTCTTGCATTTTCATGTGCTGTGTTATTTTCTACTGATTTCTTTGCATTTTGATTATCTTGATAAGATTGTTTTGAAAGTTGATTTCCCTCGCTCACCTAAGGTTTTATAGTTATTTGGGTTGGTGTTGAACGTCTCCTTTGGCACTTGGTTTATCAAAAATGCCGTCACATGAAGGCCAAGGCTTCCCATGGGATGTGCAAGTCTATTTGGACATCTGTAGGGGATTTGGTAAAACAGCAATTTGTCAGGGTGCGGTTTCCCTGTCTTCTCAGCAGATGACACTCCTGGGCCACCTCTTCCCCTCAAGCCTGCTTTTCCTTGACTACAGCAGCCGGCTGGGGGCCATCCACACCAGGTCAGATTCCAGTCAGTGGGGCAGGTCTCTGTGCATGCTAGAGCCTGCCAGCCCCAGGTGTGGGGGTGGGCTCTGTGCATTTGGTGAAGAATCTACTTGAGGGTATGATGGGTCTTGTGATTCCCAGGCTTCTGAGTGGAACAATCTCGGCCTCTGGGGCTGAGAGATTCATCTTCCCTAGCCCTCAGCCAGCTCGGAAGTGCCCTGCTAGTTGGTGACCCTCAAGATTCCTGACTGCCATGTACCCACAGATCGATGGTGGTGGAGCTATGGTGCTTTCAAGTGGCTCTCTCTCCCTTGTCCTCACCTCTCTGACTATTCATGCCATAGCTTCCGTGGAGAAAGGATACAGGCGGCAGAACATAGAGTGTCTGTCTTGCCTGCTAATTGTTGGTTCAGCTCTGCTATACCCTGCATCCCCTTTTCCTCCAGTCTTCCCCCAAACCAGGTGCCTATGGCAGCCTGCCTCCGGGAGGGTAGGCATTGAGCACCACAGCAAGGTCTGTGTGTGTGGCTAACATATGTCTGTTGATTCCTGAATTCTCACACGGGATGTCCCAGCTGCAGGGCTGAGAGATGTGTCCCCATCTGATTGCAGAGATGGGAATGCAGGAGTGCTCAGCTCCTCTCTCATACACTCTGGCTCTCCTGTAGCAGCCAACCACAGAGGCATTCATGATCCATCCTTTCAGTTGTAATTTATCTGCATTTTCTTCCAGGTCCTCCCTCTATAAGTCCCTCTCTGGCTGCTCGTGTCCTGGAATCACTGTCCTGATCATTTTTTGCCTTTTCTCTAGTTATTCCACAGTGGAGAAGATAGTTCTGTGTTTCTATTGCACTATCTTCCCGGGAATATTATGGTTTTGTTGTAAATCATAAGCCATGTGCCTCACTGACACGACCCTGGACACATGACTTAGTTATGGACCGACGTTCAGCCCTTTTCTTCCGTGACTGACCCAGGCGCAAAGAGGATCATAACTGCCGAAGTCCTTCAATGGGAACTGAGAGCTGGAGATGGAAGAGAGCTTTTGAATCCTGAGTTTTAAGAACAGAGGCTAAGAATGACTGATGCGGCAAAAACCTGAGAGGTAAACCAATACACAAAAGGAGCATAATTATGAAATGGTAACGTGGCAAACATCTAACAGTTGAGCCAAGGGATCTAGCTGTATGTGAATCCTTGGATTTACCAGTTACTGGAGAAAATTCTCTTGATTGGTAAAGAGTTCGAAAATGTGTTTTAACAAAAACTGAATATGAGCTAATTAGTTTTCATCTAAGCTTTGATTAAAAAGATTTCATTTAGTAATTAATAGTCTATGTCTTGGCTTCAATTTTAGAACATTATTGGTCTTCAATGTGATCTTTCATAAAAATACATGTGAATTACTAAGACTTTTATAATTGATACTTAAAGGCCAAGTTTAGCTTTCATGTTGTTAATATCATCTGGCAGTACTGATCAACACAGAAGGTAAACTGAATTTATCAACTAAAAAATATTTTTCTATTTTTAGTTTACTGACCATTTTAGTCTTCACTAGGAAGTATATTTCAAATTATGAAAATAAGTGATTATATATAAATTCATAAATATTAAGGATCATGGCAACTTTTTCCTTAATAGTTTACTTGTGAAACCTACCATGATATATCAATTCCATTCCCATAATTAATATTATTATTTACAGTAATTGCTAGCTAGATAAAATGGCTAAAAACTAGTGTTTCAAAAATAAAAAATAGAATTGAAATTAAATGTTATATAACTATCTTCCTCAGGGGAAAATTTTTCCCTAAAGATTTGAAATACATTAGGCTAGATTTTCAGTTAGCAGTAGTTTATAAAATTGAAATATGAATTGCAGGATACTGTGAAACACATTGCATACCAATACATAATGGACATTAGCTTATCTCCCAACTAATTCCCAACACCAAGTAGCAGATCCGTAAATGCCTATTCTTTTGTTCATTTACTCATTCAACAATTTCATTTCAACTGACTTGAACATATCAGTAGAACTGAGCAGCTTTTATGAGCAACTAACTACTATGTAAGACATGGTGAGTGATACAAATAGGTAAGACGCATAGTGCTCAAGGAATATAACTTATTAGGGAGCTAAGGCCCATATATAAAAAACATTAACATAAGACAGGATACAATAGAACTATAGAAGATGTACCACAGTTTGTACACAGACAAGAAGATTTGCAGCTGTTGTTCATTAGAAGTGAAGTTTAATAAAGACATTTAATTCAGTTGCACAAGTGGTTCAACAAATTACAGTGGCAAGGAAGAGTTTTCCAAGAAAAGGAACTGTGGAATTCAATTTCAGATTAAATTGCATTTTGTCATGTTCCGCAGATGTACCAAAGCACTCATCTATAACGTAAGTGCCATTGTTTCTTTTTTCTTTTTCAGGAAAAGACTAAAACTCAAAGATACAAGATTCAGGAATGTATTAACTGGTGAAATAGAGAAAACTAGTAAGATCCACACTGACTATAAAAGCAAGATGCTTTCGATTCCCGGGGCCTGTCCATGCAAAAAAAAAAAAAAAAAAAAAAATGCAAGCAGGGTGCTCACCAATGCTGCTTATTTTCCATCTGGATTCAGTTCCTTCTTCCTAAAATGCATTTCAGTTCATCCAGAGACAGTCTGTGAGTAGTAACCTCAGTAGGTGTCTGAAGCATCTCTTTCAAATTCACTGCAGAAGCAGAATTTAGCTTGGCATTAATTTATAGTTAAAATAATTTTTCCTAAAACTTCTGGACGTTTCTCTTGTTATTTTGAAGATTGTCTTCTGACATCTATTGTTACAGGGAAGAGAAGTGTGCACAGTCTATTTTTTTTTTTTTTTTTTCCTTTTGGAGGATCTGCTGTTTCTTCCTCGTAGCATTTACGAACTTCTTTGGTCTGCTGTGGTTTTACTGTGGTGTACCTGGGTATGGATTTGTTTTTATTCATACTTCTCAGGAATGGTATACTTATCAGTTCTTAGGATTCATAGTTTAATCAACTCTGAAAACTTCTAAGTCATTACTTTTTTGAATGTAGAATGTTGCCTTGTCCTCATTTTCTCTATTTTAAACTTTGGAATGTTTATTGGATCTATCTCTATGTATTAATTTCTCTGTGTTTCTTCTTTCTCATATTTCTTTTTTTTCCTGTGGATAATTTCCATAATTATTATGAAAATAATGATAAATAAAAATCCAGTTTACAGATTGTTCTTTTTGGATGAATCTTAACTTCTATTTAGCCCATTGAGTAAGGTTAATTTCATTGCTCATTTTGCCTTTAGTATTCACTTCTGGAAGTTGTACTTCGATGTTTCTAATTCCCCTTTGAGTAGCTGTTCCAGGGTCCCAGCTTTATCTGTAGTTCTCAGTTCATGTTCCTTCTTGGTCATGAACCAGAAGCCATGGTTCCTGAACTTGAGTGGGCATTCAGAACTCAGTCCTGAGATGCTTGGACCTAGATTTGCTATTTCTAGCCTCCTAGGTTAAGATTTTACTAATCAGTTAAGATTTCGCTGCTCTGGTTAAAATTTCCTATTCATTTCTGGTACCTGGAAATTTCATTTCCATTCTTTTAAGCTCAACTATCGTTTAACAATTATTAGATTTTCCTAAGAATTTTTCTGCATCTGTAGTGCGATGGTGAACAGAAAGGGATGTGGATTCCATGAGGATGCAGGTCACCATATTCCCAAAACCAAAATATTGCAATGATGAGCAACTCCAGCAACTATGATGGCTGTAATCTTCCAAAAATGTAAGGAGCAGATCATTGAAACTGAGAAGGTAGAAGAACTATGACATTATCAATATATAAGATATCAAAATTATTGAGGAGGATATTATAAGGATGTATTTAAAAATAATTACTGTGAAAAAAAAATTTAGAGGATGGAATGAAAGTCTCCTAGATAAGGTAGAGTCATATATAAGAAAGCTCAGGAGTTGGTACAAATAGCACACATGGAATTCAAATTAAATGTGCTTTCTAACTAGCATCAGTTAAGTTCAGTAGTCACATAGAAATCTGCATATTTGTGCTCAAGATACATGATGAATGATATGCATAATAATAGCTACATAAGCATTACATGGTCTTTACAAAGATCTTATAAGAAGGGTTGCTTATATTTCTGATGGAATTTTTACTTTAATTCATTTTTCTTATTAAGGAAGTTGTGGGATTACAGAATAATCATACATAAAATACAGGATTCTCATATACCACCCTATTAATAACACCTTGCACTGGTGTGGTACATTTGTTACAATTGATGAAGGCATACTTTCATAATTAGACTAAGTATAGTACATGCTTTAACTTAGGCTTCAATAGTTTTGTTGTGCAGTTCCATCATTTAAAAAAAATTTCATTCTAGTAATATATATATAATCTAAAATTTCCCTGTTTTAGCCCCACTTAAGTATACAATTTAGTGTTAATTACATTCACGATGTTGTCCTACCATCATCACCACCATCCATTACCAAAACATTTCCATCATCCCAAATAGAAACTCTGTGCATTTTAAGGTTTAACTCCCTATTTCCTATCACCACCTCACCCTCTGGTAAACTATATTCTAGATTCTGACTCTAAGCGTTCACTTATTCTAATTGTTTCAAATCATTGAGATCATACAATATTTGTCATTTTGTGTCTGGCTTATTTCACTCAACATGGTATCTTCAAGGTTCATCCCCGTTGTTGCATGTATCAGGACTTCATTCATTTTTATGGCTGAATAATATTCCATTGGATGTATACACCACATTTTTATCTATTCATGGGTTGTTTCCAGTTTTTGGCAACTGTGAATAATGCCACTATGAACACTGCTATGTAAATATCTGTTCTACTTCCTACTTTCCATTCTTTTGATGATATACCTAAAAGTGGGATTGCTGGATCATTGGGTAATTCTAAACTGAACTTTCTGAAAAACTGCTACACTCTCTTCCACAGCAACTGTGCCATTTTGAATTCCCACCAGCAGTGAATGAGTGTTCATATTTTTCCACATCCTCTCCAACACTATTAATTTTCTGTTGTTGTTTTTAATAGCAGCCATTCAAATGGGTGTGAAATGGCATCTCATTTCAGTTTTAATTTGCATCATTCTAATGGCTAATAATGTAGAGCAAAGTTGCATGTGTTTTTTGGCCATTTGTATATTTTCTTTGGAGAAATATTTGTACACGTTTTTGCCCATTTTTTATACAGGTTGTTTGACTTGTGGTTGTTCGGTTGAATGACTTTTTAAAATATATTCCATATAATCCTTTATCACGTATATAGATTCCAAATATTTTCTCCCATTATATACGTTGTTTTTTATTTTCATGCTAAAGTCATTTTCACAACAGTTTTTCATTTTGATGAGGTCCCATTTGTCTATATATGTGCTGTTTTTGTTTTTTTGTATTGTGTTCCTTCTCATTTCTATCCAGATATTTTTTTCATATAATTTTCTTGTGGTTACCATGTTATTAAAATTTAATATCTTAACTATTTAACAATCATATTTGATTTGATACGAAATTGACTTCATTAGCATACATATACACTTTTCCTATAGCCTTCCATCCCATTTTTTTGTACTTGTTAGAACTTATATCTATGTACTTTGTAGGTTTTAAAAACATACATTTCTCATTATTATTTATGAATTTGCATTCAAGTTCCTGTAGAAAGTATGAAGTGGAGTTACATGCCAACAATATACCTAACTAATAACTGGCATTTATAATTACCCAAATGGCTACATTTACTGGAGGTCTTTATTTCTTTATGACACTTTGAAACACTGTCTGGTGTCATTTCTCTTCAGTCTGAAGAATTCCCTTAAGCATTATTTGTAGGGTAGGTCTCCCTCAGCTTTTATCTGGGAATGTCTTTGGAAAGAAAACACATGCTGGATATAAAATTATTTTTGTGCAATTGTTTTTTCTTTCAGCACAATAAATATTTCAATGCTCTGCCTTCTTGCCTCCATGGTTTCTGATAGAAAATTGGCACTTAACCTAATTGGGACTCCCTTGCACACATGATGCAGAACTCTCTCCTTGTACTTTGCATTTGACTTTGATCCATATGTGATGGGGCATATATCTCTTCATGTTTATCCTTTTTAGTGTTCTCTTGGCTCTTTAGATGTGCATACTCATGTCTGTCATTATTTCCTTCTGTATTTCTTCAGCCTCTGTCTCTCTTCTCTGAGAATCCCATAATTCATATTTTTTTCTTTCTGCTCTGCAGCCTGATTCTTTTAATTGCCTTCTCTTCATTTCAACTGCCAGCTCCAATCTGCTGTTGAAACCAACTTGGGCATTGTTCATTTCAATTTTTGTGGTCTTCAACTCCATCTGTTCTGTTTGTTTTCTTTTTAGAATTTCTATCTCTTTATTGAGATTCACATATTGCTTACTCATTTTTTCCTGATATTCCTTAGTTCTTTCTCTGTGCTTCCCTTCATCTCCTTGAGCATACTGAAGATCATTTTTTTAAAGGCTTTGTCTGGAATGGCCATAGTCTGGTCTTCTTCATTGATGCTGTCTGGATTTTTATGCTGCGTCTTTGGATGGACCAAGATTTCCTGTTTCTTCATTTGTAAAATTTTGTTGCACACTGTATACTTTAAAATATGTAAATATTAACTCTTAGATTTATTCCCTGAAAATGTCTGTTTATTGTGTTTGTAACCATCTGGTGAGATGACAGAGATTTTAGATTTTATCAGCCCTTCTATCAAGAAATTCAGCGCCAAGCCAATGCAAAGTCTGGGGTCGTCCCTGTCTTTTCCGGACCTGTGATTGCTAGTGGCCTTAGCAGATCCTCTGTTTATAGGAGTCTGAATGCCCTCTTTACTTCCCAGGAGAGAACTCTTCCTTCCCCAGGTGTTCCAGCGCAAGACCTAAAGCAGGTAAGCCTTTGCCCAGGTCATCTTCCTTAAGTGTTTCTTATACTGCTTTCTCCTGGAGGGCAAATTCTGGAGGCAGGTGTTGGGGAGATAGGAAACTACACTTCCAGTGTGCCCCAAGTCAGTCTTTCCCAGCCATAACAAGGCCAGGGACCAACAAAGGGAGCACCAGCTGGCTCCAAGCTGCCCTGGTGGGTATGAGAGAGGTGTCAGGAAGGTCTAGAAGCCTTCTTCCATGGTTCACCAAAGCTATGCTTTCTTGACCTACCCAGCAAATGCAGACCCTTCAACTGTCCTGTGCAGCTCTGAGGAAGTACCCTGTCTTTAAGTCTCCGCTGCTTCTGTCTGTGGCAGGTTAGATCGATCCAATGTATCTAATCAAAGGCTGGGCTCAGTGATCAGGGGTCTACACCAGATCTTGGGGAAGTGGGCGTCTATGTTCCTTTCTGGCACCAGCAATCTATGCTAGGGCCCAGAGCCCCCAAATGCCTGCCATGAGAGTGGGAGGTGGGGGCCAGTAACCACCAGGGTGAGAGAACAATTTAATTGTATTTGCCTTAATTTACCATCCTCTTCCCTGTACGGTATACAGTATTCTACTGGACTCTGCATTGTCAAAATTGTTGTTTCAAACATTTCCTGCTTGTGCGAAATCTGTTCTTGTGGAGGGACTGAGTGCTGGGATTATTGGAATTAAGAGCAAGACACCCTGAAGAAATTCATTTCTTTTCTGAAACTATAAATATTCTTCAAAGAAGAAACTGAAATAACCATAAAATCAATAGGCAACTTGGAATATTTGTCTGATGATTAATGTAATGACTGCTTAACTCATTGGATTCTTAAAGTCTAGTGAATATTAAAACAATATTCTGGGCGACGATTTCTTAGATTTGTTTTTTATGAAATATGCCCATTGACATTCAACATTGAAGATTTATGATTTGAGATGCTTCATAAAAGTGAATTGGTAAAAATATTTATAAAATTGCCACGGTATGGTTATTCTACTTCATGCATCACAAACTATTTAGAAGAAAGACAAATTGATTACTTAAGCAATAAAGTCTGAGGCCTTGATAATAATACATATCCCATATATATTGAATAAAGTAACGAATGAATGAAAATTTTTAAATTAAACACTGTATTATTTCTGTACAGCATATTTCCTTCAATATTACTTTGAAAATCTTTTTAACTTTGTATTTGTCAACTTTTTGTCCTCTGTGAATTCCACAAGGCTTATAAGGATGCTATTCCACAATGAACAAATGTGACTAATAAACAACAACAAAAACCTATAAATGCCTCAGATAGTCCTTAGAGAACTTAAGAATTCTACATGGAGAGGATTTTTTCCACCCACTTAAAGAATGTTAACATAAAAACTTTCTAACATGAAAAATGAGATATACAAAATAAGCTCCAAGTAACATTCAAAGATTAGGGAAAATTAGTTAGATGCTTTGATAGTAAAAATCTTGGTGTATGCAATTATCCTTTTTGTTATAATGCTAGTGCCTGTTTAGATATGCTTTTTGTCATCTGTCTCCTTCTCCACAGATGATCAGTAACTGGGAAAACAGCTTTATTTCATCAAGCTCTCTCTTCTCTATTAGATTCTTGTCATAATTTAGTTTGATCAGGCACAGCTATGCCATTTTTATTTTTAAATGAATTACGTACCACCAATTGCAGTTTGCATGGGCCAAGATTTCTGCAATTGTATAATATAAATATTTTGGGGAAACTTTTTTCAAATGACTGAATAGCATTTAATTGACAAATATTTTCAGTCTTAAGATTTACTAAGTGCCTATTACATTTCAGGAATGAATTTCAGAGCTTTATAGGTGATAACTAACATAATTCTCAGAGATTTATAAATTCAGATTTATATCCACAGGAGAAACTTGAAGCACAGGCAGGTTTCAGTAACTTGCCCAGTCCTCACCAGACTGCAAAACCAGGCTCTCTGGGGTCAGCTGATGCCTCTACCCATTTAAGCACACTGCCTTTCTTTCATGAACACCCTTTTTTTTTTTCCTTTTTAAAACATCAAAGACATTTTTCTATGCCAAAGTAGAAAAACTGACAATAGTGGATTTGTTACTTTCACTTCACAGGATTTTACTTCTGCAAAATTATTTCTGGTATATGACACACCCTCAGTGTTCTCCTAGCTACCCTAACAAATTAGAGCACGGACCACAAATGCTCATAGTTGTAGCTTTTATGGAGCCTTCTCAGATAAGAACAGAAAAAAAACAAGATTTCAGAAAGTTTCTAAAACATTTTGTCACATACGTAGGGAGAAATGAAAAAAACATATCTAAATATATGAACTATTTCTGGTATAGCAATTACAACAAGGTGAAACAGAATATAGTTTAGAAAACAGCTAATTGCCCCTCCATAAAGTAATCTAAAATCTCATCTGTCTATAAGGACTAGCTGAATATGAAAGCTCACATTACCATCCACAAGCAAATGAATAAGATACCAAGTACAACAAAACCTTATTTTTCACATAAGGATGTCTATTCCCTGATCCTTACAAGGCTTGCTATTCATTAACAATTTGTATGATGACTGTATTTCTTAGATGATTCCATCCATTTCACTTGGTCCCCTAGAGAGCCATTCTCACAGACCAACTAAAGCAACATCTGGTCCTTCAGTTCAAGACTTAACCTCATACCCACTTTAGTAGTGACAAAAAGGAAACAAACATGCATGAGATGCCGGTTCTCATTGGTTTTCACCCGTATCACCTTCATTTCCTATGATATGGCACCTTGTGGACCTCTGAGCACTGGTTGCACAGGGTATTCCTTATTCAATCAACAATGGGGATAAATACTTCAGGAAGATGAGAAGGGGAAAAATAAAACCAAACAAGCGAACAAAACCCCCTTTGACCTGACATCATGGAAAAAATAAAAGAAAGACACTAAGATGAAAAAAAAATAGTGTCATGGTTTACATGTGGGGTTTGGATGGAATCTAGGGCTGTGTTTTAATTCAAAACTCACCATCTCAAAACCACTTCTTTTCATCCGCCTGCAGGACTTGAGGTAAGTACGTATGCGTTTTCTGGCACGCTCTTGATACTCAGGGAATTGTCGCCTGCATGAGTCAATGATAGCCTGGATCTTTTCTTTGGGCTGCTTAGAGATTGGGACCATTCGGTCCAAGTTTTCATCTACAAACAGCCTGACAAACATCTGTTGGCAAGAGGGAGACAGAGGAGAAGGGTTTGGAGGACTGCTCTCTGCTGTTCCTAGCTTCCTGTTTTGATTACCGATAGGAAAATAGTCTTTTGTGGTTTATGCACTGGAGAACTTTGCAATGGAAAGCCAGAAATTTTAAGCAAACACTCTAAAAAGACTTTCTAAAGGTTGGATAAAAACTAGAAAGAGAGAGACAGACAGACAGAGACAGGAAAGAATAGACTATTGTGTAGAAAAAAATCAGGAAATAACAGTAGACTGTGACAATTAAGCACTCCATACAACTCTCTATCAATGATAAATATGACTACTACATTGCTACGCTGCACAGAGTACTAATCTCTGAAAACAAACAGTTGTGTCTTTTGTCATGCATAATTAGATAAGCTGGGGAAGCAAGAGAAGTAACTGATGGTGGGTGTACTCTTCCGATGAATAAGCTGAGGCCACCTTCATCCGCTAGGGAAACATGCTTACTCACACATCACAACTCCAATTCTCAGCTCACGTCTGGCTTTGCAATGCTAAACAAAACACAGCAATTCTGGTGTCTGGTTGGCAAAGATTTTTCCCGTACTTTAAAAACCCTTCTGTAAACTAAGCAAACGTTTCTCTAAAATCGCCACATTTACCAACAAGCAGCAACACGGAAGTGAGGTGGTCAAAAGTCAAACCGCAGGAGGAGCCTGGCGGGACTCACATTAAAGGCCTTCAGCCTCTCGGCCTCGACTCCGTCGGTTTCGTTGACTTTCTCGGCGTCCTCCCGGTCGTCGTGGTCCTCCTCATCCTCGTCGCCCCTGGTGAGTGACAGGTCTTCTGCACCTCGCTCCACACTCTCGTTTTTGCCAGAGTCATAGCTTGAGTAACTGTGTGCAGGAGACTGCAAAGCAAGGAGCAAATCGCTGCTTTTAAATTCATGGCACCAGATATTAAAAAAAAAAAAGCAAGACAGCCTACAGTGTGTTATTTCATGCATTTTTCAAAAATCCTAAGTTGATAACTCAGACCTGTGGCTCTTTTCATTTAAATCAGAACAAATTAGTGAATTTAAAAATTCACTTCCTCAGCCACACGCCACACTGCTCACACGTGCAGTGCCCCGCAGCCACACGCACGTCCCGTCATTGCTGGAAGCGCTATTGAATTGCACTGTTCTAGAGCAATTACTGTGTCCACCCAACATCCATGTCCTTACACTAGAAAACCTACAGCCAACTTTGCAAGAGAATTATAGAGTCACATATTTTCAGAAATAGAAATGACTTTAGAGTTTAGTCTAACTGTTTAACAGATGGTTAGGAGAAAGCCTGGTTCTTTTTTCTAAACCAAAGTCAGAGGCCATCTTAAAACTCATAGACAATTTATAAACTGTATTTAAAGTATGTTGTCTTATAAAAACTGTAAAACACCCCTACTCTCAATATATTCTGCAGTCGTTGTTGGGCAAGTTAAACATATCCATCCCTCAATTCCTTTAGCTGTTGAAACAGTGCTTGTGTTCTAAGACTCATACAGAGGACATGAGAGCTTCAAAGAAAGAACAATTAAGCACGGGGTGATTAAGCAGCTTGACTCAGCAGTGTGTAACATGACATTAATGTTTTATAATCCTTTGGGGGTCACACAATGGCCAACAATCATCAAAGAACCACTTTATTTGAATCATTTTCTGTAATTGTCACAGCAACCTCATGAAGCGGGATTATCCTCCCAATTCCACTTGGGAAGAAACAATTTCACAAAGGCTAGCTAACCTCTTCTCACCTAGATAACGGTACGACTAGTATTTGAACCTATGGAGCTAAGAGAGGTGGAATGAGGAGGTTTTCTCTTTAATACAGATTATATACATCTTTCACTGTGTACTGAATGAAGAACACAAAATAATTTCTGGTTTGTGTAAATGTTAATATGAAAACATTTTACAAGTGATTTCACCTAAAGATGTTATTCTACCAAAAGAAATCGGATGCATTATTTAGATTTTCTTACAGAACAGTATCTTACAATGTATAAGCCTTTAATAACAAACTCAACTTTATGAGTATCACACCACATTAGGAACGGTGCTAAGATATTGTGCCATGGGGTACAAGTCATTCAACAAATGTGCACTGAGCACCTATCATATAGGCCAGGCACTGTTCTCAGCTTATTACATATGCAACTCCCTTCATTTACAATCAGGTGGTTAACTGGAAATGCAACTTTCTCAAGGTCACATAGCTAGCAAATGAAGAAGTCCGGATTTGACCCCATGCAGGCTGGCCTCTGTAATCCATGGATCTTTAAATCAGCCTGTGAAACTCATTTATGGCTGATTACATCTACAGTCTCTAAGGGGAGTGTCTTCCACAATGAGCTATGTTTAATTTAATTCATGGGAAGCTTAAAAGAGAGAGCTCAATGCAGCACGGCCCGAGCAGCTTAGCATACCTCATCTCAGCACTCGCAGTTCAGCCCAGACCTTTGGAAATGCAGAAAGGAGTCACCCTGGGGGAAGCTGTTGGAACCCAAAAGCTTGGAGAGAAGGCCAGCAGAGATCACCCTGTGCCTTCCTATGTAGGAAAGAACCTCAGATGGAGGTTAGCTGCCTTTCATCTGAAGAACTATATGTTTTTAACTAAATAAATCCCCTTTTATTAAAAGCTAATCCAGCTCTGGTGTGCTGCATTCTGTAAAACAACTGCTTGGAAGGCTATCATTATATTATCAGTACGAATTAATACCTGTTACTTTATTTCTTGATGGCAACTCTTAAAATAGAAGCATCTCTAAGACATATTAAACCCATGTCATAATTTACAAGTAACCGTGAATTCATTTTTCAAATAGTAAAGCATCACATCACGAGCAACTCTAACAGAAGACACGTGTTTTCTTTGGGATGGAAACTATTTAATATTGGTTTATATACAGGGGCTGTGTTAAATTTACCCAGAACTTTCACATCCACATAATTAAACTTTAGAGCAGAATTGCTAGTATTGTGTCAATATTATGATTTAATACATTAATTGTAAGATAATTATAATACATTGTTAATATATGTATGTATCCATATTATATATAAGAGCCAGCAAACTTGACTGGGCTAACCTTAGACACTAGAGGTTAACGAGAGGCCATCCACTCATCACCAAGCAGGTAGAGCTCCCTGGGGTTGCAGAGTTGGGGCCATGGGAAGGAGCAGAAAGAATGAGCATGTTGTGTTCCAGAATTTGAATGGATCCCAAAATACAAAAAGAATGCATAAAAGAAGATGAATGCCAATAAAGCCAATTTTCATTAATTTTGATAGTTGTTAGGTGGCCCTACTCTGGTGTCTTCTAATACTTTGTTAACCTGTTTTCAGAAACACTCCCTGCTCTACTAAGTGAAACTCCCAGTCTTACATACACCAATCTTACCTACCCTAGGTGTGTGTGCCTGAAATTTACCTCGAGCTTGAGAGAGCCTGACACTAAAATCAAGCTGAATCCAGCAGAGCTGAGCAACATAGGCATAATGACATCATTTAAGCATTAAATTAACACTTAGTCCCTTCGCTTGTGTGATATCAAGTATACTATCCTTTTAAATTTTTTTCTTAAATTTGACTTGGGTTTTAGTCACTTGCAATTGTGTCTTTAATGGCAAAAAACATTACAAAGCTACATCAACAACCAAGATTTCATACATGATAATTCAGATGCATAAATGGCCCAGCTAAATGGAGACTATCTCTGTATAAAGCAGCAGCTATCATCAGATCTATTAAAGTAAAATACATTTGAATGATCTTTACAATGGGAAATTGCAATTGGTAGTGCGCAAAAATGTTTCTAAAATGTAATGATAAAATATGAGCAGCATGCTTTGATGTATAAACCTTTATAACATCCAAGGTACTATACCTATATAATCATAAGAGTGAGAACAGAACTAGAATAGGTCACTGCATTAACAATGAAGTTATTTTTTTAATAGCATGTTTCTATTGTTCAGCCCATTAATAATATGGAATTACCTTATAAGATGTAAAAACTCTATAGGTTTGAAAGGTATACCATGTATATATTTAGGTAAAAATGCTCAATACATGAACAACACAATTATATGGATGCCAAAATGCTGGGCTAATTCATTCTTTCTACATGCCACGCCATTAGACACAATGAGTCACTTATTGCAATTTGGAGTCAGGAAGTATTTATTGCCCAGTGACTCAAAGTAATGACAGCCCAAATCCTGCAGATATGACCATATTTGGTATTTATACCTACTGTATGGTCATTGTTTCCAGAAAAACTTTTTCCTTTCAGAGTGTAAACTGAACTTTTGAATAATTTTGAATTCTGCTTTTTAGCCAGGAGTATTTATTTTTTTTTCTTCTTGTTTAAGACCTGACTATCAGGGATAATGAGATTAAGTTCAATTTCCACAAAGATTACTTCAGTCTTCTAAACTTATCTTAATGTGTTATGACATTTGACACAGAATTAAATGCTACCATTGTTCTTTATTTTTCATGCAAATTTTCTTTATAATTTGCATTTTCCTTCAAGTTCACAGAGATAGGGATCAACACACATCCCTCACAGCATCCAAGAAATCCTCTCTAGAGAGGTGGCATTCAACATGTTGATGACTACTTGTGGTTTCCCTTTGCCTATAAAACTATTCGTAAAAATTTGAGAAAATGGGGTATTAGTGTCATATCACAGATGTAAGCAATGAAAATTATTATAGACCACCTAATCCATATAAACCATGGCAGTTATTTGCCACATAAACTTGCCTGTCTTAATATGACCTGAGCTTAGAAGGCCCTCATTTCAGAAGTAATTGTTTTTCACCAGACCAGAGAGTAAAATTAAAGAATCCCAACTTAGGATGTATAGAAGATGCATACCTGCTTATTCTCAAGACAGAAACCCTTGTGTGAACAAGGGTAGATTTGTTCTAGCTATGTATTTCATTTGTTCCTCTTGAGATAGCATGCAGCACTCCTTACAAAGACCCTCCTGAGAATACATTTGCACTTTTCTTACATTTCGGACCGTACAGAACTGTCATCTCTGGACTTTGCAAAATCACCATTGGGAAGAGGCTTCATCTATTTTCTTAGTCATGGTCAAAGCATAGGATGGGTCAGACAGCAATGTCACAACACTTGACATGAGAGACGGCTGGGGTTGGGGACAATTTCTGATAGACACAGACAAAGGAAATAAAGGAGAAGCATTGTTTCCACATTATGCCCCAAATAAGGGAAGAATCACATGAATTCAGTACCAGGTATCCATGTTTCCAAGATATGCTATGTATATCTCTACCATAACACTGATCAAAAGCATTCTACAATTTATCCTATATATCCATATTTCACATAGACTGAAAGTTACTTGAGATTAAGGACTTTAACCCTTCCATCTTTATAACCTTGCATAATGCTACACACATAACGGAATAAAGTAGTCAATCCTCATTACTTATGGATCCCCTATTTGCAAATTTGCCTACTCACTAAAATTTATAATCGCCAAATCAATATTCATAGCACTAGGTCATTTGAGGACATGCAGAGAGTAGCAAAATAATTTGAGTCACCCAACACTCTGCTTTCTTTTTTCAGCTTTCATACTGCAAACAAGTATCCTGTCCATGGTATATTTAGCGACATGTTTTTCACATTTTTGTGTTTTTTGTTAGTGATTTCGCTGTTTATAGAATAACCCACCAAGCATAATGCTGAAGTACTCTTAAGTACAAAAAGGCTGTGATATGCCTTTCAGAGAAAACATGTGTCAGATAAGCTTCATTCAGGCATGAGTTATATTGCTGATGACCATGAGTTCAATGTTAATAAATCAATAATACACACTAAAGGTGTCTTTAAACAGAAACACACATAAAACAAAGGTACAGATTAATCGCTTGACAAGAATGTTGAGAGAAGAGGCTCAAAGGAACCTAACCCTATATTTCTCTTAGGAGTGACGATTCAGTATTCGCTAATTCAACATTTTAGGGAACTTTATGGATCATAAATACCATGGATAATGAGACTTGACTATAAATATTTTCTCAATATGTGACCATTTCCACATTGGAGGTGTACAAAGTTGATTGATTACATTTTTTAATAGCAATTTTTAAAATGATCCTCCTAGCTCCCTTTTAAAATATCAGTTATTCATTACCCAAATCTACTGGACAATCTTAGCATCACATCATTAGAAGTGTGAGGACCAGACACTGTAAACCTCCTGAAGTGAGGTAAAATGATATGAGCACACAGCACTGCCTAAGAAGCAGACACTCAAACCTAATGAAGACTCAATCTAGAAATAGTGGTTCTCAAAGTATGGAAGCTGGACCAGTAGTATTACCATTTCATGGGAACTTGCTAGAAATGCAAATGATTGGGCCCCATTCAAGCCAATAGAATCAGATACTGTGGGTTCAGATCTAGCAATCTGTATTTTAACAAGCATCCCAGGGGATTGGAATTCTAATGAAGAAGTTTGAGAACTGCCAGCCTGGTGCTAACTCCCATGTATACTAAATATGGGAGATAGAGGAACAAGTTAAATGGCACCAAAGGAATACAGACAAATCCAGAATAAAACATTGTATAAGACAACTGATTCAGGTTCTGTATAAGTCAGTCACAAAGGAAAAAAAAAAAGAAACATAGGAAGAGATTTAAGAGACATTAAAAAAAGGGTGTGAATCTTGTTTGAATCATGATTCAAATGAGCCAAATGTAAAAAGCCATTTGGAGAAAATTGGGACTATTTGATTATAGATAGAGGAATTAGATGATGTGATGGTGAATTTTACATGTAAACTTGGCTAACCTATAGTGTCCAGCTAGTCAGGATGTTGCTGTGAAGGTATTTTGTAGATGTGATTACTCTATTGACTTTAAGATTACCCTTGATAATGTGGTGGGCCTCTTCCAATCAGTTAAGGCCTTAAAAAGCAAAAACAGGTTTCCCAATAGAAGAAAATTTGCCCCAAGACAACATGGTCAACCCCTCTCAGAGTTGCCAGCCCCCATAATTGGGTGAACCAATTCCTTAAAACAAATATTAAAATAAATAAGTATATCTATCTTATTGTTTCTCTTTCTCTGGAAAACCTTGACTCATACAGATGATAAAATGGAATCAATTTGTTAGATGTACTAAACTGCTATTTGGCTAAGTAATTATTAATTTAAGAAAGTATCCACATTTGTTAAACAAATTGGAGGACAAAGGGGTAAAATGAAATTCTGTCTAGGATTTGCTTTAAAGGACTATAGAAAACAAGTGAAAAATTAAACAAATGTAAGTAAATCTTAACTGTTGAATCTGGATGATAGATATTAACAGTTCTTGGTATTATATTTTCTACTTTTGAATACATTTTAAAATTTCAAAATAAAAAATTTAGATTATATGAATTTTGTGATCAGTTTGGCCTCTCCCCCATTATGATTATTTTCCCCATGATGTTCATTTTTTAAAAACACATAAGGGGCACTTCTTGAACAGGCATTGTTCTAGGTTCCCAGGACTGGAAAGATCCAAGTTTGTGAGGCCTGAAATGTATCAGATTTGGAAAGGGCTTCCTTTGAAAAACTAAATGCAAAATGAATGTCTATTTGAACTGAGAAAAATCACAATAAATTACAAAATTTTACAAAGCTGATGACATCACAAAATCCAGAAAAATTAATTTATCTTCGAAGTTAAATTGCTGCTGGACCAATTCTATAATACCTTTCTCTTTATACATTTCTTAGCTGCCTGCTCTTTGGTTGCCACTTCTTATGAAAATATCATATTCTATAAAGAACAGAAAATAATTCTGTTTTCACTGTAGCCTGTCTGATGGAATGTGTCTTTCATTACTGATAGCTTAGAAAAGCTTTCTTTCTCCTCAAATTAATTATTGATATCATGCAAATTGTTAAATTGTTTTCAGTTTGGAGAAACCCTTAATCAAGTTCCTTTTATGTCTGAGCAGTGAGATTTCAGGGCATTTCCAGTTTTCCCGTGCAGTGATTGATTTGATTTGACAGCATTCCTTAGCTATCTTGTCACCCTGTCTTCATTAAAGCGGCATTTATGAATTGTATGTTTTCTTCATTGAGAATAGTATTTTCCATCAAATCCAACATTAAATTTAAATCTTCTCCCAGTGTATTTTGTATGATTCATTCTGCTTCAGTAATTGGATTAACTCCTTCTCCTAAAGAAATACTGCCTTTGGTATGAACTGATTTTTTTTATTGCAAGTCATTTTTCAATGTCAAAATAATGCCTATTGATTTCACTTTATCTTTTCTTCATATTCTATTCATATTTTACTTTAATTTTCCCTCCATCCTTTCTTGAATAAAGATGAAGATGAAAAATCTACCCTTTATATATTTTCAAATTGGGATCTGTAACTTCTCACTTGCTTTATTCTAAAGGTCTGGCACGCCTTTCCAATTTGCAGTTGAAACGTCACATTCTGCTGTGTGAAGAGTAAACAAGATACCTCTGTATTATTACAGTTACCTGAGAATTACCTCAAAAGGTTTAAATTGTCGCATTACAACTGTCTCGAGCCCTTAAGTTAATTTTTAGCGTCTTGTTTGTGTTTGTGTGTTTCTTGAGGCACTGAAAAGATATTTTTGAGTGCATAAAATATTGTGGCTCCCCTATTTCAAGACCCAAACAGCTTTCCAGTTGGGAGACATGTTACACTTAGACTGTTTAAGGAAGTTCACATGAGTATTTTTCAATACTCCATCTAAAGACAAACAGAGAGGAGGATATATAACTTTGCACAGCTTAACTTAAACCATAACTTCAGGAGCTGTGGGAGCAGCTTTTCCCCCAGTGAGATGGGGGTGATGAGCTGCACGTGGCTAATTAGTGTTTAAACTAAGCCCTTTGTCCTCCCCTTTCATGGCAGCTGTGTTGTGGAAAGACTGAACATGAATGCTGTTCAATGCCAGGTTCTGATCATTTGGAACTGATTTCATTTATTACAGAAAGACAAAGGTAATGACTTTCAGTTGACAAAAAATTTTAACGTTATTTGTAAGATTTTGTTATAATAATAATGAACGAAACTGTGAACGGTTTAGAATTTACCATTGTAGAAAGTACAAGTAGAGAGTGGTACTTGGGATTTGGTTTTTCAGTTTACAATCTTGTACATGTTTTCCTACTATTAGTTTAATTCTTAAGCAATTTTGGATGAATAAGTCACATTTCATATTTTACTTTGACATTTTACTCTGAAAGGTAAACCTTTTTGCTTAATATTTAAAACCACAGCTGCTCTTTTTGGCACTTTAAAACCACTCACAGCTTGTTCTTCAAGATGTCAATTACAGCATTACTCTAATTTTGGCATGTATCAGCAGCATCACCCAAAGGGCTTTTTTTGTTTGTTTGTTTGTTTGTTTTTTGCATGGGCAGGCACCAGGAATTGAACCTGGGTCTCCAGCATGACAGGCGAGAACTCTGCCTGCTAAGCCACTGTGGACCACCCCCGAAGGGTTTTCTTAAACTTAGATTGCTGGAACCCATTCAGTAGGTCTGGGGGGAGCTCAAAGAATTTTGATTTCTAACAAGTTCCCAGATGATGCAGAAGCTGCTGGTCCAGGGAACACACTTGAGAATCACGGTAATAGTGCATAGTTTTAATTTGATTTATATGTAATCCAAATTACCATGGCCATTTTGATCTCCATGGAATCTCCATAACCTTCTGATCATTCCCAATATATGCATTCATTCTAAAAAGCCAGATATGTAATGTCAGTCTTGTTCAAAATAGCACACAAACAAAAACAGTACATGCGACCCTTAGATTTCAAATAAACTGGTTGATATCTCATCAATTAGATATTTATTTTCATTTTTATCCTAAAATATAACTGATAATCATCTTTTTTTTAATTATACATTTTGTTTGAATCTCTGTAGGTAATATTGGATCAAAGTTTTAAAAATAATCCATTTTTTATCAAACAGTATTGAATGAAATTAGTTCATCCTAACAGGTCACGATGAGGCATCACATTACTTATTAAAATCAAAATGAAACTGCCGTTGACACTAGTGTGTGCTCTGTTGTCCAAAAAAGTTGTATTTTTCTTTACTATTATTTCATTTTCCATTAAAAGGATCCTGAATCTCATTATCTTCTCTATCTCTCCTGTTATCATTTTCATCATCTAGATCTTCTTGGTTGTGATTCATTTTCTTGCCTTCATTATTTTGGCAATCCAAAATTTTGTTAATTTTTTAATAGATAGTTTTTGACACTTTGAAGCTTTTGCCAGATTTCAGCTTCTTCTAGAATACTACCATTTATATGTAAATTTTGGCATGGCCAATAATCCAGAAAAATATATAAAATTAAACTGAAATTAAAGCCTATACATTTTTAAAATCATTGCTCTGTAATTTTTAGCTACATTACTGTATGAACACGTTATTCTTATATCATATTCATTGAGTTATTGATGAATCCATACAGAAGTTTTCTTACTGTAAAACATGTTTCTTCAAGCCATTTAGCTGTATCAGTAGCTATTTTCCATGCTATTTCTTCAAGAACTGCCAAGCTTCATCCTGACAAATTGCATCAACACATGCTAGCACGCATTTGATAGTTGAGAGGCATAAAACATGTGACTTAACAGGGTCATATATTAGCTTTCTGTAGTCCTGCTACAAAAATAGGTTTATATCCTACAAATACAGGAATTTTGGTAAGTTCTATTTTGTGGGATAACCATAAAAATACATGATGTACCTATTGAGTACATTCTTCAAAGGAGAGAACTTGAGTTTTGATTAGGTGTCTATGAGAAGCAAATCTTCCACTTATTATTTGATATATATGCTGATTAAAAGAATGTTCTGCATTCCAAATGGTGGCTGCATGCAATTCCATCTTTGTTTTTATTGACATTTCCCACAGTCTTCCAGTGCCAGGAGCCACAGCACATCAGGACCTTTTGCCATGAACATCTTTGTGGCGTGATGCCTGGCACAGATGGTGGTGGGATTAATCCTGAAAGCTCTTACTCTGCCACGGCTGACAGTAACATAAGTACACAGATATGGTGGCAGCATTTTCCTCGATTATCTTACATTAGGTGCTGTGGGTATAGTAACCTCATGAATTATTTTATCTGTTACAAGATGAGATCATGATGGAATGAGAAGAAAAATGGGCATGTTTCAGAGATCCTTGGATTTAGAACAGATTGCAGTTCCAATGAGGTTTTAAGTTGACTTATTTTTGAAGATGAAACACAGTGAAAGTTGCATTTTATGAGAAGGAAGCATTTTTATTTTTCAGTTGCCTGTTACTTCTTTCTAGCCTTGATATAGCCCTCTCTTTATAAGCAGAACCCACATCTCAACACAAAAGTTTTAAATCCCTTCACTATGATGCAGAGACTGCCTACTGGATGCACACACCCCAGATTTGAAAAACAAGCTAGTGATGCAAAACGGAAACCACTGGGAACCAATTCCGCCCCAAATATTGGTCAGCTGGCAAGTCTACATTAAGTTCCAGGGGCAGGAGTATCAGCTATTCTAGAGAAAATCACTCGTGCTCTACCAGGCAACTTCGGTAGCATGATTTTAAGCATTGTTTCTTGCTGTGAGATTTCCAACCCTGACTTGCCACCCATCCCAGAGAATGCTTTATATAAATCACTTTTCTGCTGAAATTAACCAGGCATTTGCAGCTAAAATCGCTGAATACTACAAACATCAAACTCCTTGATGAGAAACTTGACATTTGTACAGAGAAAAACAAAAAAATAACATGCTTTTTTGTCCATGGATTAAATCATGAATTGTACACTACAAGTTTTAAGAACACAGTTTTATGAGAGCAATGAAATCCAATTACGAAGAAATAATTCCCTCTTTCTTTCTTTCTCTTGATTAACTCTTAAGTATGAGTTTTCTCAACTCTCACTTGCTTACTCACAATACAGTGGGGTTATTAAGTGACCTGTGAAAAAACAAATAGATGGGGGAAGGAGAAATGTACACATACCAAGCAGCTGACACCTCTCTCTCAGCTAAAGTAGAATTCCTCTTGAGTTGGTTCTGTATGAGGACCACTTTTAAATGATGGGGCAGAGCTGTCCCTTCCTGCTGTTCTAAACACCAAATGCTGTCATTATGATGAATATAATTTGATTTACTAATGACAGGAAGTCAGCCTATGAGAGGTAATTCTTTAAGGAAAAGGGCCTCAGAGACATGGTATGCAATCATACAGGAAGAGCCAACAACATTAAACAAATAGGAAAATAATCTTATATATTAACATATTTCAAGGTAGAATTGAAGAAAGAGATGCAGCAGGCTACATAAACTCTCTGTTGGGGCATGTGGGTGGGAGAGACCAGATAAGCTGTCATGATAAAGCAGGTTTAAAACAACCAATTCTCATGACCACCCCATGATGTACGTGCCTAGTATGTTAAATGGTTACTGGTTTTTCTATCTGAGAAAAATTGCACCATCGTTCTGCAGAATAAAAGCTATAAGTCAAAAGCAGTGCATTCTATTTGAAGTTAACTACATTCTTCTTTGTGAAATAACTGCTCCTGAGACAGTCTGATATATATTTGAACCAATTTGTCAAGTCTTATTTTTATTATACAAATGATGACAGAAATATGTGCTAGGAATGACATGCAAGGTTTCTTTCAACCCCAAGCTTCTATGATTACAGCAGTTTTAAAAGGCAGGATCCATCAATATGCTTGTTCTTCAAGCTTCTACAGATAGGTGTTGTCAGGATACTAGTTTTACCTTTTATCACAAGGTTAGGATACACTCATATTGAGAAAAGTTCTGTGATCCAGTAAATAAAGATGTCAATGCCTAATTGATCTCTTCTTTCCAAAGTTTCAGACACAATTATTAAAGTTATTGATCTATCATAAAAAAGCAGAAATCCAAAAAGGGCAAAATGTATCTAATATTTCATTTTAGTTTCTAAATTAAAATAATGAAGGGTAAATAAAAGCATCAGATCTCAGACTGTCTATTGTGAATATCAATTAGATTTTGTCTAAGCATCTTTCAAAAGAAGAAAAACGTTATAAAAATTGACAATGTATTTCCCCAATCATGATTTTACTGTAATTTTCATATTTCATTAATTTATAGAAGACTTTTTTTTTTTACTTTTTAGAGTTGAATTCTAGTTGAAGGTGAGATTTGCCATAGACCTGAACTCCCAGTTGTTAATTCCATCACCAATAATTCAAACAATTATAATGTGGTAGTGGTTTGGAGGAACTTTTAACATTTTGATTACCAAGGAAGTCGGGTTAAATAAGTATTTTAGAAATATTGGACAATCATTTCACTAGCCTAGGCTTCAGACATTAAAAACAAATAATGCTTGACAGGTGGATTTACCAGACCTGGTATGTATTTTTACAATGCTCTTAGCTTGCAGATGGAAGATTTCATCTTGTTTCATTTGTCTTATTTAAAAAGTAATTCTAGTAATAAATGATGATGTCATCATCAATAATAATGACAACGACAACAATAATGGCCATTATATCTTGCTTACTACACCCCAGGGACTATATTTAACACTTTACACATATCAACTCATTCACACAATGAATAAGGTAGAAACTATGGTTATACCCATTTTACCTGTGAGAAAAATGAGGAACAGAGTGATTAAGTTGGCTTGCCCAAGACTTCTTTCTCAGCCAGCAAATGGCAGAGTTGGGAGTTGAAGCCATTCATTCTGGCCCCAATGCCCCCGACCCTCATAACTATTATGCTATAGAATACAAGATTTAGCTCATGTAACTTCTGATTTGACATTCCCGTGTCAGACATAGATCTATGCCTAAATTACATTATTTGTTCATGTCTCTATTGTTTAATATTACACTTGCTGCTGTTGCTGACAAAACCTTAAATCCCAGTGATTTAACACAATCAATTTTTCATTCAAATGAATTTTAAAATGGGTTTCCCTAACTGCCAGGTAGTTTCATTTGTGGTCATTCAGGGACCTAGGCTCTTTTCATCTTAAGGAAATCTAGGTCCTTGAAGTTTGCTGTGTTCAACCAATGGCAGAGAAGGAGAGGAGGATTGCGCATAGGCAGTTTCTATGGGTCAGTCCTGGAACTGGCTATTTCCTCTCTATTCACCTTCCATTGACCAGAACTCAGTCACAAACTACAAGGGAGGCTTCTAAATGCTGTTTAGCTGTGTGCCTTGGAAGAAGAAAAACTGGCCAGTTTCTATCACATCAGTGTTTGCCTTTTCTCCTAGCAAAAGCTCGCTTGACCCATCTTTTCTGACTCCCAGTAGCATTTATTTAACTAGATCTCTCTGCCTTTTAAAGATATGCACATCTTAGAATAATCACATTTTAAAACCATGTATGTATTTAAAATATGTGTACTTTAAAATATGCACATTCAAAAGTGAATTAACCAATCCACACAAAGGCGTTGTGAAATTAGAGCTGGGTTGGAAAATTCACCAAATTCTGGTTGACTTTGAGTGTCAAAAGAAGTAGCTAGACAATGTAGTACTTCTTCATTCAGGTATCTACTGATAATTCTCTTCACTTCCATGGAAAGATTTATCTCCTAAATCCGTTTTCTTAATAGTCCTTGCTACAAGACATTAAGATTCCTTGAGAATAAGAATTATGAAATAAGAGTATCATACAAGATAGTCTTGTTTAGTATTAATTAAAATTAATTAAGTGTTAATTAAAATGTAGCCTGTCAAGACTATTAGCTGGAGACATAACAGGTGAACAATAAACACATGTGGATTATTGCTTTATTGGACAACATTGTTTTTTAAAAGTGGAGTAAAAAAGAGAGAATCCAAAATATGAATATAAATTAAAGGCTCACAAAAATATGACTGTTTCCCTTGCTATTTACTTTTGAAGGTAAGTATGTGGGAATGGTTGATTGCAGAACAATAATTTTTGGTACTTAAATAGGCGTAATTTTAGAATGTAAATGTAAAATCTGAGTAGCAATTTTTAATAATACAGGTCTCCAAGACAAAAGCTACAAAGAAATTCAGAGGGTTCCTATTTGGAATGATGGAAATGTTTTAGTAACGGATGCTTGTGAAGGTGACATAACATGTAAACATAATTAGTAGCAATGAAATATATATCTGAATGTGATTTAAAAGGGAGATGTTAGATTGTATATATGGTAACAATAAAAATTTTTTTAAATTTCATGGAACTTTAGTGAACCATGAGCAATGAATCCTAAGTTAAATCATGCACAATAATTAATAGTAGAATTATAAAATTATAAACAACCATAAAACAATTTTATAAACATTTATAAAAATGGGCTATTACCAGCTGTACCAAATGTTCCACATCAGTACAAGGTGTAAATAATGGGTGGTATATGGGAATCCTGTATTTTATGCATGATTGTTCTGTAAACCCACAACTTCTCTAGTAAAGAAAAATAAAAATTAAAAAAATTCAGACCCATATTCTCCTTTGGAGGTAAAATAAATAGATTAAGGGAGTAAGAAGTGGACTGTGATGACTTACAAAAACAAATCCTCTTTATCACCTATTTTATTGAAGTTTAGTGTTTATTGTGTTCAAACTATTTGCCAGACACAATCTTATTTAAAATTGCAAATTAAATCATGTGCCCATCCTTTTTACCCATATATAAATGCCTTAGCCCTACTGTATGACTCCACAACTGGTTAACTATGTAACTAACCTAGAAAACCCTAAATTATGAGATTAAAACACATATTATTATAGGTCCACATCATTTATTTGACACCCTTGAGGCCAGAAGTATTTTGGAACTTAGAAACTTTTTGGATTTAGAATAGCAAATAGTACATATTAACTATATATTTTGAAATTCCTCCAAAGTACTATAAAAACACATTACTATTTCTCAAGAAATTCATATGGATATATATATTAAAATGGATAAATAACACCCATAAAGAGCTTCAAGTCAATCCAGGAAAGTTTTTACCAAAATGAGTTTGTCTCAAATTTACATAATTTATTTTATTTTTATAGCCTTTTGTATTTTAGAATTAAGGTAAAGGGATATGGATTTGCAGTTTTTAAATTTGAGATTGTTTCTAAGCTCTCTCTCAGTAAGTAATTTTAATGAATTACCATTATTTAGGTATGACAAAAATTTCTCCAACTCTAGTACGTTCAATTAAAAAACAATGTAAAAACATTATTGCTTTCAAACGCTCTGAGTTTATTATATGTGACATTCCTTTCATGCAATACTATTTAACACTCAGCTAAGTCAATAGCTTAGCTACCATTTGCATTCATATTAGATTGAACTATATGAAATTGCCTTTTCTTGTAGGTAAAAAAAAAAAGGGTCTGGTCTAATTTTTACTCTTATCTTTAATGTATCACCCCATGTTAAGGCTAATCATACAATCAATCATATCTCTGAATAGACAACACATGTATCAGTCTTACATAGAAATATCCTCATGGGCTAAATATTTGCAAGCTTTCCAATGCTGTTCCTTGTTGTGATTTAAAAAAGAAAGAAAACACAAATCTTAGAGATTTCTTCTTTTTTTTCCAACTCTGAAGAAAATGTCATGTGCCTTTAAGGTTTTCCAAATTTTCAGCATTTGACCAATGCTATCTTTAACTTAAGCAATTCAAATTCTCTATGCCATTTGCTATCTGTGTGACCTTGGACAATTTATTCAACTTCTGTAAAGTCTCAGATTTCTTATTAAAAGCCAAGGATAATAATTATACTTACCTCACAGAGTTACAGTGAGGGATCAAATAGATGGTCTTTAAGAATTAAAACAGATTGAAAATGATTTCCCAAAGAGAAAAATGCTATAATGCATCAAACAGCGACTAAAGTGATGGCCATCATGTGATTCAATATTTTAAAGAGTAGTTCAAAAACAAATCCCTGAACAGAAGGGAAGAATTATCCCTACATGTTAACCCAGCTGTGAAACCTCACATAAGGTCAATTTCTAGAGAGAGATTTTCACAGTTGGAGAATTCAGGCATCTGAAAAAATACACGGAGGCAGCACATACCCTCTGATCTAAGGGGAAAAGAAAACCCTCGCAGGCCCATCATTGTCAGAGCCTGTTTATCATACCTTCCTACAAGTTAACACTATAGCTCAATATTTTGATTACTGGAGTATTAGTATGGTGTTCGTTTGCATGTATTTTTAAATGCTATACAAATTTTGTTTATGTGAACCATTGAGAGGTTGACACTTTCATGGCTGTCACTAGTGCACCAATGGTTTATTATTGACAGTTACGACCAACTCTCAAAAATCAAAAGTTGCTTTTTTCTCTGAATCAATACTAGGAAAAGCCTCATGTCAATCTCCCTCAATATTTTTTTTAATAGAGGAACATACCAAATGACAATATTGAGTGATTCAAAATGCAATAAAAATTTTCATATTTATAGCAAGGACTGTATGCTCAATGCAGACTGAGCCCCATGTGGATTGTAGGTAAAGGTATATGATATGACCATTATCTATCTTTGGGAAAGGCATGAAATATACAGAAACAGATTTTAAATTTTATATGAAATTATAACTTCCTCCATCTGTCTAAATTGATTGCCTAATTGTCATAGACTTGAGCAAACAACTAAGCAGATAGCCAAACAAGATCTCCAAATACAGTTTAACTTCTCCATTTCCAATCGAGATACCTTTTATTTTTCTTGCCTAATTGCCCTGACTAGAGTCTCCAGTAAATGTTGAACAGAAGTATTGAGAGCAAATGTATTTGTCTTGCTCTTGAACTTTAGAGGAAAGCTATAAGTCTCTCACCATTAGGTATTCTATTAGCTGTAGGATTTTTATAGATTACCTCAGTCAGGCTACGGACATTCTCTTAGATTCCAATTTGTTGAGTGTTTTTATTATGAAAGTTCATTCAGTTTGTCAAATGCTTTTTTCTGTGTCATTTGAGATAATCATTTTTCCTTTAATCTATTAATATCATGTATTGAACCACCTTTGCATTCCTGGGAAAAATCCCACTTAGTCTTAGTTATAAATCTTTTTTATACATTGCTGGATTCAGTTTGGCAATATTTTGTTGAGAACTTTTCTATGTGTATCGGGCTGTAGTTTTGTTTTCCCATGGTATTTGGTTTTGGTATCAGGGTAATACTGGCTTCAGAGAATGAGCTTAGAAGTCTTCTCTCCTCTTCTATTTTTTGGAAATGTTTGAGAAGTTTTGGTGTTAAAGCTTCTTCACATTTTTGATAGATCTCACTACCTTGTCTGGGTGTCTGATTTTTCTACCTCTCCAGGAGATGCTGTGGTTGCTGTTTGTTGTGGTAGAAGTCATGTTTGTTTAATGATTTTTCTGAACAAATTCATAAAGATCTCTGTTCTTTGTCATGACTGGCCACTGAAGTCTCTGATTGCATAACTCAGTAGTGAACTTAAGATTGAAGATTTCCTTGAACACCTGGAACCAATAAGTTTATCAACATTTCAAAGGCTTTGTGGGTATGTTGGGAAATGCCTTCAACACTAAGCCTGGGAGTTGACAACTCTGCCTTAGCTTTCAATTCCTGCTCGTTCAGAGCCTTAAATTCAGTTATAAATGAGAGCTCAGGGACTGAGTATGTGCATAGTCCTTTACATGTGCATGGGTGTTCCTTTCTTTTTCTATATAAAGAATCTGATGTGTAGATGAATAAATAATTACAGGAATAGCTTATAGACCCACGGTCAACTAAATCACATTTCAATGCTTTATTCTTAAGCTTAAATAAAATAAGAAAAATAAACCAAGAAAAAAATAGTTTGTCTAATGTGAATATCTTTCTACTAGGTAAGTTAGTGCTATAAGTACCTGATAGTACAACATGTGCTATATTCCATTATACTTATCAATTTTAAAGGAATATTTGTTAAAAATATGAAGTATATAAACTTAATAATTTATTAATGCTCTTTTAATAACTTTTAAGAGAAGATAAAATAATATTGACTTATTTTACAACTGGGAGGAACTGTTAAACAAATATAAAGGTGCCAATTTTCATGAAACCATATAGTCTAACAACATTCTGCTAAATAAAAATCTAAATAGTATACTTGTATTTTTTAAGAAAACAACTATTTTATAAATAGAATTTTGAAACTCAAAATTAACCACTAAAATTACATGCCACTTCCATTGCATAGATGCCTTAAAGGTTTAATAAAGACATAAAGCCTCAAGCAACAGAATTAAATATTGAACCCAATTTCTCGCTCCTGTTATGAGAGAGAATTTCAAATGAGAAACTCCTTTTTTTTTTTTTTGGTACAATTACTATGCTGTGGCCCGTAATGATTAAGATGAATCCTATTGCTCTGAAACAGTTGATGTGTTCCCCCCAAAGTACCTAGCTTGCAGCTAGAGAGTAATTTCAAATATAACTCATGAATATTATTGTGGCACTGATCACTGTTACTTAGGAAGTACAAGCTAAGCTATTATGTCGGCTAAAGTAGAAACCCTTTTTGTTGTTGTTAAAGGGGATCGTTCTTTTCAACTTGTATAATAAGGATTAAAATGTCTGAAAAACTGTTGGCTTGGGCTTAACAACTACAGTACCATCTATATCATTAATTAATAAAAACTTAGTGTCATGTACCTAGTATTCTTAACCCACTTAAAAGATTTTTTTTTTCATGGGCAGGCACTGGGAATTGAACCCAGGTCTCCAGTACGGTAGGCGGGAACTCTGCCTGCTGAGCCACCATGGCCTGCGTCCCACTTGGAAGACTTTAACATAGTATTAACATGCAGTCTAGTATATGTCATCAAGAAATGAGCATTAGACACAAAATTTTCTATTATTATTTTGCAACTAAAAAACACACTTGAATTAACTAGTGAGAGGGTTACATGAAGTTTTGCTGTGGGGAAGAAAATATGCTCCATGTCTTGGGAAATCATCAGGATGGACGTTTTATTTTTATGTACCTACACTTACATATTTTTATATGATCATATACTTATATAGCATGTACAATTAAACAAATATTCACTTCTTGGTTTTGGAGCAAAAGAATATGAAGTCACTATAAATGCCAATACTGAAAATTTACCAGGTAAACTGAGCACATACTTTCAAGACTGTGCCCTTAAAGAACGAGGAAAATGTCCCTTAAATATAGATTTAGACTTGATTGATCATGTCCCGTGAATGTTGTTTTGGCAATAACTCGGACCCTTGGAAATATATTATTTATCATTATGATCACTTTCCTGGACCACGATTATAAAATCATAGCCTTGGATGGAGTTAGGATGCTTTCGTTTGAAAAAAAAAGGTATTTCTAATGTCAATCAAATGAGAGAAAAGTAAACAGACTTGGGTGCACGGACAGTTTAGTGGTAGAACGTTCGCCTTCCCATGAGGGAGACCCGGGTTCGATTCCCAGACCATGCACCTCTCCCACACCCCCCAAAAAATAAGTAGACAGACGTTAGAAATAGACTTAAAAATTGAGACAATAGGGTTGGAAATAGCTGGAATCTAAGGGGGAAAGACCAGCAATTTCTCAATTTTGAGCGAGAATGAGCAACGAGGCAGGCATATTCTAGGCAATAGAAAGTATGCAGGAATTAGGGATTTTGTTTGTTTGTTTGTTTGGCATGGGGAGGCACCGGGAAATGAACCCGGGTCTCTGGCATGGCAGGCGAGAACTCTGCCACTGAACCACCATTGCCCACCCAGAAATTAGGGATTTTGATGGTTGATTTATAAGAACTTAGAGTAACCATTGCTTGACTGTCAGCCTCCCTCATAAGCCGAGTTGTCAGTGGAGCTGTAAAGAGCAAGGCTTTATAATAAGGAAATATTACAAACAGTTTATGCCTCCAAGTTTGATAATTTAGATAAGGGCAAATTTCTTAAAAGGCACAAACTACTCAATTTACTCAAGAAAAAGATGATAACCTTAACAGTCCTTTATCTGTTAAATAAACTCGCCAAAGAAAACTCCAGGCCTAGATGGTTTGACAGGTGTATTATACTAATGATTTAAGCAAATTAAAAAAACCATCAACCCTACACAATCTCTTCCAGAAAACGAAAGAGGAGGAAAAGTCTTCCTACTCATTTTATGAGGCCAGCATTGCAATAATACAAAACCAAAGATAATACAAAAAAAAGGAAAACACAGAATATTCCTCATGAACACAGATTTAACGTGAAAAAGTACTAGTTAACAAAATTAAATACTATCAAATCAAGGTAAGTTTAATATATAAATATTATATCAAACTATGACAATGCAGTTTACCCTGGAAACGCAAGCCTCATTCAATAGTCAAATATCAAACAATGTAATCCACCTCATGAACAAACTAAAGAAGAAAAAACATATGATCATCTCAATAAATGCAGAAAAGACCATATATGACAAAATTCAGAATCCATTCATGAAATAACTCCCCACTGTGGATATAAGGTAACCTAACCATGTTAAGGGGCATCTACAAAACCTAAGTTAACATCATGTTGTAGACTGAACGCTTCCCCTTAATATGAGAAACAAGGCAAGGAAAAGCTTTTCACTCTCACCACGTCTATGCAACATCATACTAGAGGTCATACTCATAACAAGGTATACCAAGTGTAAAGTAAGAAACAAAATTTTCTTTATTTGAAGGTGACATGATTGACTATGACAAAAATTCCAAGAATCTACAATAAGGCCACTAGACTTAGTGAGTTAAGCAAGATCATAAATTACAAGATCAATATACAAAATAAGTGTTTCCAAACAATTGGAAATTAAACTTTTAAAAGGAAGAATCATTTACAATAGCAGAAAATATGAATTATTTTGGTATAAATCTCTATGTCCTGAAAACTATAAAATAACAATGAAAGCAAATTTTTTTAAAAAAATGGAAAGATATAATATGTGCATGGATTTAAAGATTCAACATTATTAAGATATCAAATGCTCCAAAATTGGTTTATAGATTCAATGCAATCCCAATCAAAATCCTAGCAGAATGTTTAATAGAAATTTAAAAATTGATTCAAAAATTTTAAGGAAAAGTCCCTAGAATAGCCAAAAATCTTTGAAAAAGAACAATGAAGAATTATACTACCTTATTTCAAGATAAAATAAAATATTTTAAAAATAAAAATGGAATAAATATTTTATTTACTGTACAGTAAAACTATAATAATAAAGACAGTGCAGTATTGGTGAAAGGATAGATGCAGCTCTCAATGGAAGAGAAAAAAGAGTCTAAAAGTAGACCCAGGGCAGCTGCCGTGGCTCAGCAGGCAGAGCTCCGACCTGCCGTGCTGGAGGTCTGGAATTCGATCCCTGGTGCCTCCTGCCCATATGCAAATTTAAAAAAAAAAAAAAAAAAAGTAGACCCAAACACATATGGTCAATTTATATTCAACAAAGTTTCCAAAACAAATCTATGAGGAAAGGATATCCTGTTCATAATGGTGTTGAAACAATTGGACATTTATATGAAAAATTAACTTCAAGTTATAACTTCCAACATATACAAAGTTTATCTTCAAATAAATCATAGATGCTAATGTAAAAACCAAAAACTTATAAAAAAATGTAGGAGGAAATCTTTGAGATTTGGCTTACACAAATATTTCTTAGATACAATAACACAAATATAAGCCATAAAGAAAAAAATTGATAAATTGGAACTCACCAGAATTAAAATATCTGCTTTTTGAAAGACACAATTTAAGATAACGAAAAGAGAAATCTCAGACTAGAAGAAAATATCCACAAAATACCTATCTGATAAGGACTGTTATCAAGATATATGAAAAACTGTGGAAACACTATATTTGGAGAAGAAAACTAAAAAAAAAAAATAATGGGGAAATACTTCAACAGTTACTAAACCAAAGAGGATACAGGGATGAAAAATAAACACATGAAAGGATATCAAAATCATAAGTCATTAAGAAAATGCAAATTGAAACTACCAGATACAGCCACATGTCTATTAAAATGGCTGAAGGAAACAACAAAACTGACAATGCCAAGGGCTAGTGGAGGATGTGGAGCCACTAGAATTCTCCTGCCTTGCTCATGGGAATAAAAAATGGTACAGACCCTTTGACAGTCACTTTAGCAGTTTTATTCAAATTCTAGCATAACAATCACACAACCCAGACATCCCATACTTAGTTGCTGACCCAAGAGAAAGGAAAATCTATGTTTACATAAAAACCTGTTCATGGAAGTTTCTCATGACTTAATTATACTTTTCAAAAGCTGAAGAAAATCCAAATGTCCCTCAACTGGTGAACAAACAAATTGACTATATCCATACAATGGGACAATAGTCACCAATAAAAAGGAATAAACTATTGACTCATAAGGCACTATGAATGACTCTCACATGCATTATGGAAAGTGAAAGAAGCCAGACTCAAATGACTACCTACTATATGATTCAACTGATAAGATATTTTGAAAAGGGCAAAACTATAGAAATAGAAAGCAGATTAATGACTTTCATTGACCAAAGGAAGGTGTTGACTACAAGAACAAGGGAATTTGGAGGAGTATATTGGGTTAATGAATCTTCTCTATATCTTGATTGGTAGTTATATGACAATATGTTTTTGTCAAAATTCACAGAACTCCACACTAAAAGGGGAGAATTTTACTGTATGTAAAATATACTAATTATAACCTGACTAAAAACTCAAAAGGAAGGAGGAAAGAAAACAGTTCCAGTACCTCCTATACTTTAGGAGGTTTGAAATTGCCATGCCCATGGTTGGAGCTTGGAGAAATTATACAATGGCTAAAAGTAACCATGAAAGCTTCAGAGCAGCATAACTCATGGGCAATTGACAAGTGAGCACCAGAATGACAGGAAAGCACCTCTCAGATTTCCTAGGAACTATCTTGGGAGGAGACAGCAAGAGGGAAAAAAAAAGTATTTCCTATACATCTAGCCAAGTAAGGTCTCAAACCTGTTATGGTTTGAGCAATGAAGCGGCATAACCTGCTTTTGTTGTCTAAACTGGAAAAAAAGGAACATATTAATTACAGATATGATCCTTTTCAGGTTATAAAGTATGCTTGAGTTTAGAATTTATGATGATCCTCAAAACAATATTGGGGCTAAAAATTATTATCTCACTTTATATGTGTGTTATATATAAGGCTAAAAGAAGATATTAACACAAGGTGACAAAAAGTAATGCCACAGAGAAAGATCTGATTGGCTTTATACATTTTTGAAGAAAATAAAACCTTAGCCAGAGAAGTAGAGTAGATATTGGTCAATATCATCGCTTCTGTTTTCCACAGGCTACCCTTAGCCCTTTTCTCAAGGATTCTTGGGAGTGCCTGAAAAACCAGATGGAGGTTGAGAGCATCAGAGTTTCAGAGGACGTCAAGAATATAAAATACTCAAGCATAAGAACATAGATGCCTGAGACTCAGTTATTTCTTTAGGGAGATATGACTTATACAAGGAATTGGTCCAAACAGTAAAGCTGTGCTAACAGGAAAATGTAAGACAAGTAGTATTGGAAAGAGGGAGACAGCAGGCCCTCTCTCATAGTCATTCATATCATGGGCAATGGACTCATTGTGGACTACTGAAATGCAAGAAGCTACCCCCCAGGATGACTGTGGACTAACAGGCAAGGAGGAACCGCCCACCATTGATGACACAATTATGACCACACACCTGCCTCCAACCAATCGCTGTATCCCATGGGAAAAGAAGACACCTACACCACATAGCACATATACTTTATATATTTGAATTCTGTCAAAGGTTATGGAAAAAAATACTTTTCAAACCCTTATATATACCAAACTCCCTTTCTAGGGGCAATAGCATGAAGTACAAGTTGAAAAATTCCATCAGAATTACTTAAAATAGATGTTTAAAATCTGTGGCGGACTCTCCTCTAAGCCAATTCAGCAGGTGAACTCACTGCCCTCCCCCCATGTGGGACATGACTCCGAGTGGTGAAAATCTCTCAGGTAACATGGGACAGGACTCCTGGGATAAGCTGGAGTCCAGCATCATGAGAACGAGAAAGCCTTCTGGACTAGAAGGGGGAAGAGAGAAACGAGATAAAATAAAGTCTCAGTGGCTGAGAGATTTCAAACAGAGTTGAGAGGTTATCCTGGAGGTTATTCTTATGCATTAAATAGATATTCCTTTGTAGTTTATTGGAATGGCTGGAGGGAAGTACCTGAACTGAATAGCTGTGTTCCAGTAGCCTTGTTTCTTGAAGACAATTGTATAACTATGCAGCGTTTACAGTGTGACCATGTGATTGTGTCTGATGCTCCTTTTATCCAGGGTATGGAGAAATGAGTTAAAAAATAAGGATAATAAATAAATAAATAATGGGGGGGATAAAGTGTAAGAAATAGGGTAAATTGGTCATTGAGAGGGAGGGGTAGGGGATAAGGAGCATGGGATGTATGAGTCTTTTCTTTTTATTTCTTTTTCTGGAGTGACACAAATGTTCGAAAAATGATTACAGTTATGAATGTACAATTACGTGATGATATTGTGAGCCATTGATTGTATACCATGTATAGACTGTATATGTGTGAATATTTTTTCAATAAAAATATTTTTAAAAAACCTATGGCAGAAAGCCATCATGAATCAAGGTCTAAAATATAGATCCATTTGTAATATTCAAGAGATTTGCTGCAAGTCGTCCTCGCATTTTAGTGAGATGAATGACAGCATCTGTTAATAATTATGAACAGCTGGGTAGGGAAAATACTAGAAATTCATACTTCATAAGATCTTTAAACAGGAAAATGAAGATACTGTTCGCTGGAAGCCAAACCAACAGATAATTAACTTTCAATAAAACATCTATTAATAGGCCTTTGAACAGTTATTGTGCAGCACCAGAAAAAGAAAAGGCATTTTTATAAACAGTGAGTGGCCCAGCAAAGTGTTATTAAGGATATTCACTTAAACTTATTATGATATTTATTTTCTATAAAGACACAGATGGTGGATCACATTTTCATGTTCAGCACACTTCAAGTCAGGTTTTTATAAAACCCAAAGCAAGTTCCTTAGGGAACCACTGAGGAGGTACAAGTCATCATTAGTAATAGATAAGCTAATGTTAGTAAAGCTATTAGGATAGTCATGGAACTATCCTGGGGTCTGGAAAGAGGGGATCAAGAACTCTATTTATGACAAAGAAGTCTGAGAAACCAAAAACTTTCCAAGTGGAAATGATAAGTAGGTGCCTGGCTGAGCTTACTGTTCAGGGTTAAGGTCTGATCTGACAGAAATTTGGGAATTGACAGCATTTAAATATTATTTTAAATCCATTAGTTTGGGTTTTCATACAAGAGCCACATTGACCCTTCCAACCATTTATTTCCCAACTATTTTGTGGGGGAAAAAAAAAAACAAAACTTTTCCTTTGAAGTCTATGCTGTTCAATAGCCTAGATCTGAGCCCTGGGGCATTCCAAATAAGTTAAATAAAGGATTAGTCACTAAGCAAAGGGATTGTCAGTGAATTAGAAAGAAACCCAGAAGAGGGGGGTGTTACAGAAGCAAATGGGTATTGAGAGGACTTTTATATATGAGGGAAGATACTAGAGCAATGGAAGATTCTGAGTAGGTAAGGAAGGACAAGTTCCACAGAAAAGGAAGATTGGCCTTTTATAGGAGTATGGACACTTTTTCTATCATTTCTACTTTTTTCCACAGATATGAGTATATTATAGATTCTGTAGAGTGATAGCTTTGGTGGGTGGGAAGATGAGCAAGTTATTAATTTAGGAACATTAAAATCACTGTAATTCCTTTTGAAAAATGGAAGCCAACTAATTTTTCATACCTTATTTCTGCTCATATCACTACCCAAAATGTAAGAACTTCACTCATTCTCTCAAGCATCCTACTATGTTGTCCATTGTTCATCACAAAGCTATCCTCCCCTGCCTCCCAGGTCTTCCTGCTGTGCCCTCTGAAGTAATCCATTCCATGGAAGACACATGCCTTTATCCCCCAAACTTTTTCAGAGAAAGTACCTCTTTTTCCTCACTATATTATGAAACCTGTCTCTCTCCTGAGACCACTGCCTGATTTGTGGACTTTTCTATTTATCCAGCACATTTGTCTAAGTCCTACATATCACCAAAGCCCAAATATTGGGTTTTCATACAAGAGCCACATTGACCCTTCCAACCATTTATTTCCCAACTGTTTTGTGGGGAAAAAAAAAACAAACTTTTCCTTTGAAGTCTATGCTGTTCAATTATACAGTCATCTATTATCTACTGTTCACTTCCTATGTTCAAAGAAGTGTTATCACCTGGTCCATAACATTCCTTTCTAACCCAAACACCACCACTGGCCTGCATGAGTTTAGTGTTCTTAAAGACGACCCTGATGTCATCCAGGCATGCAACATCTCATTCTTCTCCATCCAAATGACATTCATTATTACATCGTTTCAGCCCCTCACACCCAAGATCATATTCCAGATCTCGTGATCAAAAGGAATTGTTCTTCTTTTGAAATATACAATCTCAATTTTCTATTCTCTGCTTATAGTTACTGTCATTACAACTTTTTCACTCTTATTCTCAATCAGTCTATTAAATATTTTCAAGAAGTTTTCCAAATTTTTTACCCAAATTTCTACCAATCTACCAGCCCTTACCTATTTTAATTATCTTCCCATCCTAAAAAAAAAAAAAATACCCACTCATAAACATCCACGCCTAATTTACCCCTAGACCTTTAGCTGAACCCAAGTTAAAAAACACTAACCTTTTCTCAGTCTAATTGTGTCCATTTCACATTCTGGGGAATGATGAGATACGGCATCACTTCACAACTGTGGTTAATAACCTCAGCTATGCCTCCGGGCCGCCCAGGCAGGCCTCTGAGAGCCCTACTCAGCTATCTGTACAAATTCCTTTAATATCAGGGACAAAACATCATCAGCATCTTCAAGTTTCCAATCCTGTTATCTCCCTTCACTCTCCACTTACTTCACAGATAATATCCCTGAGCATCCTGCCTCCCTATCAACATAGAGAACTTATTTCCTTTGCATCTATTCTTCTCTTATACTCATTCAGGATTTCACATTAACTTCTTCGATTTCTCCACTGATCTTATTGCCCTGGTCTTGCCCAACTTCAATCCATTCCATGCAACTGAAAGATTACATCTCAAAACATAAAACTGATCCCTCTCTTCTGAATCCTTCAGGCATCCACTCTCTTCTAGATAAAATCCAGTCTTCCTAAAATGATGACCCCACAATCTGTCAAGCTTCTTATTTTGCTTCTATGCTAACCTCCACCTGCCTCAAATCTTAGAAGCTAGTGGTCTGGCTGAACTGACAAGTTATATTGTTGTGTTCTTGCTGTGTCCTCTTGCCTCTGTCTTCTTTACACATGCTACTCCTGAACCTTGAATGCATTTCACCACCCTCCTTTGTCACCTGGTGAACTCCTACTAATCGTTCAAAACTGGCCACTTAGTTGTTCTAAAACTGCCCATTTAGTCGTTCTAAATCCCCATCTGCCCTTCTCAAATAGGTTAGGCATCTCTCTGTGAGTCCTGTATCGCGCTGATTGCTACTACCACAAACCTTAAAACCTTTTATCTAAATGATCTCTTTACTTGTCTGCCTCCCCTCTAAAGAGGAGTGCTTTATGGGGAAAATCAATTTCATCTTTGAGTCTCTTTGATGTACTGCAGTGTGAAAGTGACTGTTCATTGAATAACTAACAATGGCAATTTTTATATGTGAAAAACTCACCTGTTTATATAAATATACAGTGTGACACCCTATTATTTTATAATGGTCCATATTTCTTGAACCTCTCGTAAAAATCCACCCGAGTGGAGCTTTCTTCATAAATTAATGTATATCTGTATTTCAAACTATAGTGTGCTTCAAAAATGAAGCTCAAAATAGCTAATATTTACTAAAGGCTTTCTTGGTACTCTTCAGCAACCATTCTTTTCCCAGCCATTAGTTATCCTGTGTACTTGGGTTCTCTGGAATACAACTATTAATCCTATCCTGTTATTTTAAAGTTGAAATAATCACACAGCATTTTTTATTGATAATTAAGGGTGGTGGTGAAATGTTGGTCTTGTATTGTTGTAGGCAGAGGGGTAAGCACTGCAAAATGAAGCAATGCAACAGCATTCCCATGAACTAATTACTCTAGCTCTGTGATGTTCGATACAGTAGCCACTAAACACATGTGGCTGTTTAAGTGTAAATTATTAAACTTGTATAAAATTTAAAAATTAGTGCCTTGTATGCATTAGCCACACATCAACTGCTCAGTAGTCACAGCTAGTGATTATCATATTGGACGGCACAAAACACTTCCATCATTTCAGAAAGTTCTACAGGGGTGTGAAGCTATATCTATACTATATGTGGATAGTATGGCTACATAAAATGAGACAAAATTAAGCCCTAAGTCTTTGTGCTTTTGATGCATCTGCAAGTAATATTAATAAAATCATGTTTTTGTTTCCCAGTGCCTGCCCATGCCCAAAAAAAACAAAACAGTTTTTGCAAGATTAGTAGTGTCAGTTCTAATTGTAAACAGCCAAATTCCTTCAAGCAGGTATCTGTAAGCAATTTATAGAAAGCACTTGACATTATAGATTCAGAGGTTAATTCTTCCATCAGTTTATGCATAAATATTCTATAAATGTTAAATGGAGAAGGTTAATGACAGATACCCTGAGATCAAGAATAGTTCCAGCACTGTGGAAATCTATTTTCTCTCCATTTTGATCTACTTAACCTGAAATTGTGCTTGGCATTTGCATAGCACATTAAATTCCTATTTATAATTAAATAAATATCCTTTTTAATGTTTTTAACTCCAAATATATTTTTCTTCTATCACCCAAAAGTTGGGATGGTGTGAGATAAATTGAGACAGTTCCCTAATAATATGTCCAATAGTTTAATAATTTGATTTATCAAGTATTATTGATCTATCTGATTTGGTTAATTTTCTGGTTTTCTTTCCTGATAAATGAATATGATTACCTATATGAAATGTTCCCCATGGAGAATGATGCTTCTTTATTACACAATAGGGTCTCTAAAGGTGATGAAGGGACATGTTGCCTTTCTCAGAAATTCAGTTTTGACTTAGCTCTCCCTACCCCATCTGAACTAGAGCTTAGTCCTCCACAGATTTTAATCTAATAGATATGATGAGAACTAAAAGGAATGAGCTCTTTTATTCATTTCCAAATGAATAAGAGAGAAAGTTATAAGGAAAAATGAAGGGGAAGGGACAGTTATCTCAATAGTCAAATGCTTTTCTTGAGGAAAATAAGGAGTATGAGAACAAAAATATACAGTCTCTGTGCACTGATAAGGAATATAGCTCTGAAGATGTATTTTTTTTCTTTCAACAAAACAGTACCAAGAAAATTAAATTATTTCTTTTATTTTTAATTACGGTCTCTTTTCTTTTTTCTTTCAGAGTCTGTATTTTTATTTCTGTGACCAAAAATTTGCAGATGGGGTAACTTCACATGGCCTATATACATTAAAAAGAGTAATTTATATTCCTCATACAAGGTCTGCTTCTGTAACACCAGATTCTAAAAGGTCCTGGAAATCTTCCATATTTATTTTATTTCACCTATCAAGAGTTGACAGGCCAGGCTAAATAACTCTATTTATTATTACTAATAAATAATTTATTTTTTATAAATAATAAAATAGCTTACCCCTCTTCCAGCGTACATGAAAACATGAATGCTCTCTTTTCCCCAGGAACTTCCCCCAAAACCTGCCTCTGGTATTATATACCTTTTGAGATCAAGAGTGGTTAAAAAGGAAGAAAATGTGGGTAACAGACAGGAGAACAGCATGGGCAGGCAGGGAAGGAGAAGCTCATGGTATTCCTGTATTTATGACATCTATTATATAATACCTAGGGAAAAAAATAATCTCATATTGCAAAACCCTGAAGAAATTGACTTGAACGTGACAGAATATTATGTAAGAAACAAAGAGACAAGCCCCTGGATAGCGTTATGCGTCTACTTTCAAAAAATATATCGAACTTAAGGAACTAATGTTTCACTGATGAGGCACAATAAAATATGCCAGAAGATTTAAGCTCTCCATCAGACAAGCGCTCAAAATTGTTCACTTGCCTGTCAATGGACAAATGAATGGGATATGGACTACAGAGGATCTGTAGTGCAAAAAAACTTCCACAGATTTACTGGAATTCATAGCACTATACTCAGCATCTAGCCAACCTTCAACAAGTATTAATTTCCTTCCTCACCCTTTCTTCCCTTTCCACATCCTTCCCTTGCATTTTTCATCACAGATGACTTACAGTGGCTGAGTGGAATGGAAAGGAATATATATATAAAGAGGATGATGACAGTTTTCCGGGAATGCTTTCTAATATTCCTTCCAAAAGCAGAAAGTAAATTTTGTACAGTGGATTTTTTAAGTTGAAGAGAACCACCTAGTGAGCTCCATCCTTTTAAATGTGACAAATATAGAAAGTTTAAATAGGTAAGCCCTCCACCATTTCTTTTAGAAACAGATTCACAAGACATTAGCTTTTTCCTTCATTTTAGTATATCATATAATTATAAGAGATGTTACATCTTTTATCCTGATTGTGTCACACCAAGAAATGAACTATGGAACAATGTCTTTTTCCTAGGCAATTCCAAATGTGTATAAAATATGCTTATTAAGTAGTGTTAGTAGAGAATTATTATTACAGGTAAACATTTATTGGTAATTTACATGAGTTTGGTATAAGGGATGTACTTGAATGACCTAAGACTAAATGCTCCAAAGACAGATAATGCTGCTTCTGAGCCAGCAGGGTTACCTCGGGGATGGCAAACAGTATACATGCCCCCACTTCTGGATCCTATGCACAGGACACAGTATTTCACTGATCATTTTCCCTACTGAGCTTGGGCATAATGTATCAGCAGCCTAGCCAGCACTATCAAGCATTCACAACTAGAACAAATGATGAAAACTATTCACCATCTATAGGCTAGAGGTTATGCAACTGTCATGTTGACTGGGAGCATCTCTCAGCCCACGAAGTTGGATTAGGTCGATAACAGATAGCCTTGAAGACTGGACCAGGCATTTGTATTTATCCTGAGTTTCCAGAAGTAGTGCGATTTCAAAAAGTCAATGTGGCCCCTGTAATCCGTCTACCTCAGATCTGGTAAAGAGCTGAAAAAGCAGAAAGCCACGCTAAAGTGTCTACAAAACACAATCTGCTCTTTGGTAAGTGATGTAGGTTGATTCAATTCCTGAATTTGTTCAAAGCACATACTATTTCTATCATGATCTTGACATGATGTCCAGCACTTTGCATTCAACTATAGACAAATCATTGTTTTTACACTCCAGACATTCACATTCTAGCTATCATGGAGTGAGGAGATTGGCCCCTTTTATGCCAGTCCTCTTTCCCATAATTATTTCTTTAACCTTAGATTTTGGCAAAATTACTATTTAACAGTCTGCCTCAGCCTTGATAAGAGAAAATAGGTAAAGGACTTGTAACCATAATTAGGTCAAAATCCCAAAGTCCTCAGCATGCTCTTCAAACCTGGTGAGGGTCTCCCAAATTAAATCAAAGAATCCTGAGGGAATAAGATTCAAGGCTGAGCACTTGACTTGATGTGAGCTCCTTCCCTAGGGAAGGCAAAGATTATCTAAGATGCCTCAATGCCAGAAAATTCCTCTGCAGACCTCATAGAATATTAATTTTTGTTTCCTCGACTCAGGAAGAGTGACAATGTTGTCATAACAAAGAAGTTATTAAAATTCAACAGCAGTACGACTTTGAGAAGCATGGTGATTTGACGCTGAACTCATTTCCTAAAGTAAGAAAATACAAAGCTGAATATAGAAATACGATAAAAACAAAACGTAAAGGGTTGAAACTCTGAAATTTGAGGTAATTGCAGAAATGGAATAATAACCCTATACTAAAGAAAATATATTGCTACATTTTCTAAATTAGAACATATATGTTTTTTTTATTTTGAAATACTTTCAAACTTACAAGACAGTTATAATGCAAATTGCATACAGAGTTCTCCAATATACCCCTACCCTCCAGGAGGTACCCAGGTCCACCAATTTTAACATTTTGCCACAACTGCCAGGCTATTCTCTCTCTATATGTCTATCAGTCTATTTTTCAGAACACTTAAGGGTAGGCTGTATACACCTTACTCCTTAAACACTTACTCCTGCTATGTACATTTCCTAAGAACAAGGATATTCACTTATGTAACCACTTAAAGTACAGTTATCAAGTTAAAGAATTGTAATGTTGATATAAAGAATTTAGTCTA